>JAHQIW010007345.1:0-277395 GCA_019055375.1 Parelaphostrongylus tenuis
AGGTGTCCCCAAACCTTTTTTTTTTTTTTTAATGCTTGCGTCAGCCAAAGTAAATCTGGGGAGGGTTTTTACCCGCCACAAAGTAGCCAGTCCTGCAACGAATAAACCTAAAGAAAGAGCACAAGGAATAATAATGGGCAATGAGTCTAACGAATTTAGGTGGTGTGTAAAAACTGATAAATGCACAATCCTAAGTGCGTATCAGTGTACATGAGTAAAGGAATGGAGAATAAGCATGCTAGAATTCGATCTCAATCGCCATCTATACTAACAAAGCACACTCTGTTTCGTCTTTTGAAGGCATTTGTAATTATATGGGCACAACACTTCTTACTGACAGGCTAGAGAACAAACCTCTTTGATTCAGGCGAATTTGCTAAAATCACAGCAGCAGAACAACTATTTCATGAGATACGGGCCGGTGTGGAGTCTGTTGTTGAAGGTACTTTCAATACGAAAACTACAGGCACAGCAACTATCACGACTTGTTTCCACAAAGGAACGGATCAAATAAGTCGTCTGGCTCTAACAATCAAAAAAACTTGGTGTGGAATAAATATTTTTTAACATTTACTTTTATATTAGAGGAGTGTCACTTCATTAACTTTCATGAAATTTTGCGCATGTGTGGTCCGATGCTTGATGGCTTAATGCAAACCACTCGTTTACCTATTTTGGGACATTAGAAAACATCTTAAAGAATTTTAATGAAGAATTACATACCTAGAGTGAATGAATTTTAGACCCATGAACACACATGGAAACAGCAATAAACGAGCGCGTGACGGAGGTACCGCAATACAAGACCACATAAACGCCACGAGAGATAGCGTGGCATTGCAGGCGGACGGACACGGTCGCAAGAACACTCGGTGAAGGACACACGCGGAAGTATGTCTGGATAGTGAGAGTCCAATGACACGAAGGGAACACAATATGGTCATCTCTATCTGGGCACCACTATGGTCTATTCTTACCATTATTTTTTCGACTCCATGCCACATTATTATGCTTGACACCACACCTGCTCCAAGCAGAGCTTGTTATTAGAATCAACTTCAAATCCATACACCATAATAGGCACACCGATATTTTGAAACTTGGCAACTGAGAATTGCAAGCTCTGTCAACTCTTGCACAATGAATCCAAACCACAGCATTTTTATATTATGTGTAACCCGCTCCTAGCCCGGTGGTATTGATGCTAAACAAATTTATATACCCTATAGATGACAGAACTGACGTGGATGTAAACAATTGGGCCTACCAGTAGTTTGTAAGGATGAGCTAATGCAATTCCCCGGACGCTCTCCAAATTCGAGATACATAGTAGAGTGAGGTGCGGTTCTAAGTCCCGCCTGACCGGCGAACAGTCTATGCAATTCTCCGTAGTCCTAGACTTACTGCTGAACTTCCCTAAACGTACGGGTTCGGAGAATGACGACGCCAATCCCATGCCGGGTGTACACCTCTTGTGCACATAAGACATCATGTCTTTAACAACAAACATAGCCTTTCCCGGTGACAGCTCTAGGTGGCAGCTTTTTTAGTACCTAAAGGCCTCTAACGCAACGCTGGACTTCGCCGTACCAGTTTGGTCATGCATTCCTATGAATGAAAAATCCTGCAACATGCCGACTTCTTAAAATATATCTAAGCAAGGACTAACTGTTTTTGAATATCTACTGATTCCCAGTAAGGCTCTAAGACGTTAGGAGTTTGAATTCTTCAAGGATACTTTATGCACTCCACTCTGTGAAGCATCGCTAAGTGATTTAATCTAAGCCTACACATGCTATGACTGCTAGCATTTTGACGACTCATAAACAAGTGTTTTCATATATTGAGGCATGTTGAAGTATCAGTTTACCCACTATGATGGATCGGAAGGCATAGTTTTGTGAAATATTGCAGAATCCAGTATGTTTCGGGTTAGATCTCCTCGCTTTGGCGACATAGGTAGTTTCTCGTCTGCAAAGTGGATTTTTGTGACTAAATGCTTGCTCGTGTGGTGACACACACACGCGCGCACGCATCATTCCCTAATATCGGCTTGTAGTTGGGTCGAGTGACAGACGACTCAACCCGACTGTCAACTGAATGGGGGCCCTTCGTGAGGCCTTCGCTAATACTGCTCGAAATCGCGACTTCGAGGCGTTTTCAGATGTGTTTTGGCCTCTCACCAAATCGGCACTATTCGCAAAATCCGCAACTTTTTTTTGCACTTTGCATCTTCTTTTGGCCATAATTCGGCTCAAAATGCACGAGGACCGCGGGAGTCCACTCATTCGTCTATATATCTATCCATCTATCTACCTTTGCTAGAATCTCCCAAATCGGTGATAATGACTTTTCTCGAAACTTTTACTATAAAATTCTTGGATACTTTTTTTTATAAAATACCAAGAAATTGTTTGGAATATAAATTTCAACACTCGGACTCAGAGTTTCATGGAATCGGTTAGCGCATTCTATCGTCAACATTGTAAGGTGTTCTTGACATTGACACATATCGTATTTGCTGAAACATGGTGAAATGCAGGAAAAAATTAATTGGGGCATTTTCAGGTTTTAGCGACGAATGATCCGACAATGCATGCTGAGGTGGCCGCGATAAGAAACGCCTGTAAGAAAATGAGTACGTTGATGTATTTGTCAAAGAACGTATTCACGCTACAAGCAATGATGCTTTTTTTACTTCAACCGTAAACAGACGCCTACTTCGAAAAATGGAATGGGATGTTTTCGTTGGATTTTCGCTGAAGTCACTGCATAGAGCAGAAAGTACCAGGTTTATAAGATGTCTGCGAAAAATCTTGAACATAGACAGTTCATGGCAACTAAATCCATAGCTGTGCGGTTTTGATAGTCACAAGCACTGTGTCAATCGATCAGAGTATGCCGTACTGCGAGAGGATTTTTGATAAAGTATAATAGAGGCTTGCTAGGTGTAAACTAAGTAACTATAAGCTTGTCTCATCACGCCGTTTTAAACGGTAACTTTATTTTGAAGCAAATTTTGGACAATAAAAAAAATATGATGAAGTAGTGTTACCTTGGGTGACTATTTCCTTGATCCCACTCTGTTCTTCTTTTACTTTGCTTCCGTGTTTCTGTCATTCGATAAATGAAGACACTAAAGTGGGATTGATCCCTAAATGGTTTTTGTAGGGTAGCATGGAAAATAATTGGATGGGATCTGTTTTTCTTCCAAAAGATTCGTCGTTGTTGCTCATTCTCTGCCAGCTTCTCACTCTGTTTTTTCTTCCTCTCCTTCTTACTTATTACTATTCAAGAAGTATTTTAGCTAGAGCGAAATTTATCAAAAATTCCCCCAGTGCTTGATATTCTTAACACTTTACTCGAGTTCACAGATGCTAGTTTACATTGAATGCTGATTCATTCCATCAATAATTCGTTCAATATTTGAGATTAAATAATTTTATGTCTTTCCTGGCTTTATAAGCTTCAGCTTCTTTACTACAATTTCTTTTCTAATAGGTTGGGGAAAAATTTCTAAGAAAATGCTTGCAACTTTTTTAGGTATCGGCCATTTTTCGTGTTTTTGGATTGATTTGAAAGCTCGTCTTCTCCCGCGTTGATAGGTATATAATTTATCTACTTATTTCGAGATGAAGTTGACAAGCGAGCCCAAGCCAGATCGATGTGTTCACTTGCCACCGTTGCATTTGAACCCAACAGCCATTCATGCATCATCAACAACCTAATTTGCTCGCTTGTTAACTCCACCTTGAAATAAGTAGATAAATTTTATACCAATCAACGCGGTAGAAGAAGGGCTTCCAAATGTGCCCAAAACCACAGAAAGTAGCCGACACTCAAAAAAATTACGAGCATTTTCTCAGAACTTTTTCCCCAACCAATTAATTGAAGATGAGATCTATACTCAGGCAATTTTGACTTGTCCGGCTGTACCATGTACACTTCGTGCTATCCCTGCCCGATGTGCATGGGAGCTTGTTTGTGGGCTCGACTCAGTGCCATCTATTACTGCGCTACTGAGGAGCAGGTACGGATAATCCATTTGTCAGAGATTTTATTTCTGTGTTCAATTTCTGCACCTAATTTTGTTTTATAATGGAGTCTATACTAGATCACATAACTTCTACTATTTAAAGTCTGCTATCAGCTTTAAGGATGATTCTGTTCTTTTTTGTGCAATACTGACGAACACCGTAATACTGTAGATCACCCGGCTGCAGAAAATATAAGAATAAGATCAAATCTCAAAAAAACTGATTCTGTCACAAAGTCAACTCCATCACACATTGGAAAACGCCGGTAGACATATCGAAGACAGATCACACAGGCTGCTCTCGTACTTGCCAGTAAATGGTTTTCTATCTCCAGAATAGAACAAACGACTGTTGATCGACTTATAGCACTTCTGCCATTACAATTTTTGGGAGTAGAAGTATTAGAAAGATACTTGCTAAAAACTAAATACCATCTGATTCATTGAATCGTGCTATTAAAAAGGCTCTCTAAAATCCTAAGAGAACTGAGTGGCGAGCAAAAACACGACCTCAGGCGGGAATCGAACCCACGTTTCATCCTATCCGGGGACGCGTGCTCTACCACTACACCACTGAGGCACATTTGCACGACCACTCATTCTTCAACATCTCAATGTTAGCTATCAGCCACCAACCTTTGACAGGTTTGGTCGGGTATGCGATTTCGCTTTATAAACCCAAAATTTCGAATATTAATAATTAGAATAGCTCTCTAAAATCATTTCCATTACCAGGCAGGAAGTTTGAAAGAGCATTTTTCACTAGATAAAATATTTCTACGAAGTTACTAGTAATCATTCGAAATCGCTTAGAAATGTTTTACAATCAAAAAGGCCCTATTGCGACAGTGTTGCATTTAAACTGAAAATATATTCTACATGCGTTGTTCTTATCGCGTTTATCTCGCACGATAGAGCGCTTCCCTTAGGCTATTAGTAATTATGCGTTAGCGTAAATTTCGATAACTGTAATGCAATGTTTCTATCTGAAGAGGCCGTTCTACTGCAATATAACAGAGACAATAAGACTAATTTTCACATGCTCCGTGTTTATGGATATCATCGATCTATAGAGTACGCAGACGTTATTCTCATGTGGAGTGCGATTCTTGTTATTGAATTTGGAATTTTTTCCCGTCTTGGCAAGTGATTTAAGTAAAACATATGATTCTAGTGCTTGAAAATTTTCTCTACACGTTCATATGCTTTTCTTGTTTAGGGTTGAATTACTTAGGTTTAGGCCTACGTTCAAGATTAACAGCAGAATCATTTGACAATATATAGAAAACATCAAAACCGTAAGCACTGGAACGATAGAACAATCTTTGTTTTACAAGTTATGTACTTAGAACTTATGAATCTTTGCGAAACGGCGAGACAGTTTCTAAATGAAGAACAAAACTCCTCGCAATAACACTCGATGCGTGTGGAGTACAATTTTTATTTTGGTTGCTACAGAGCTGTAAGACGGCTTATTTAGGAAAAAGTAAATCTTTTAATTCTCCGAGATTTGAACTCTTGAATAATTATCAAGGGTCTAACGAAAATTCATTGTCCACTAAAAGAGGTTTCTAGAAAATCCTACCCGATAACGGAAATGATCCGTTTTCTGGATCCTTAGGTTGAACAAAATTGATACTTTCACGTAAGAATTTTTTACATAGTTAAAAATGTTAGGGATAGTGTTGAAAGAGTATATAAAGTTTTTGACGTTGACTAACTGCTTGAGATTGCGCAATGCAATCTAGTCAAATCGTATCATAGTCAAAATGTTTGAGTATAATGTACTGAACAGAAAATTATGGGAGCTTTCTAGAATGCAAAATCAGTGTTGTATTATTCCGGAGTTGTGCCATTTCGCAACCTCAGATTGATGAGGGAGGGGAGCGACTAATCCGATGGCAATCGTGAGCCTTTCACGCACCAGACACATCGCTCTACCTGCGCTGAATAAAACATAATTTGCTGTAAAATGTCAGCCATAGTAACATTTCTCTGATTTTCTCTATAAGTAAACATTTCAGGCAAGTAAGGCTGGTTTCGATGATAAGCCGTTCCATGATCTCCTCAAAAATCCGTGTCCCGATGAGAAACGGTGAGGAGTTTACATTTCTAAGTAGATCCGTAACCCAATGAAGGTTCTCGAGAATGTTTAAAAAAAGTGTTTATCCAAGGTAAAATTGTTAACTGGGTTATTGACGTTATGGAAGAAATTCAGAATGTTGGAGCGCCTGACTGTTGCCGATCATCTACGACCCTTCGAGTTATGGATGAAAAGGGTGACACTGTCAAGCAATACTGATCTTCTTTCAAACCTGTTGCCATCGAAGTTGCGAAGTTTATTTAAGCTCTGAATTTAATATTCGCAAGCATATAATAAACGTGCTAAATATATAAACATGCAGCAGATGAAAGACCAGACTCTCACAACAGGCCAATGCCATTTAAATCAGAGAAGTCCTCAATCAAGAGATAAACATGACGAGATGAACTGAATGCTAGAAGTTCTGAAACGTGCATAGTAAAAAGATCTGTGATACAAATAATATTTTGTGATAAAGTGAAGGTGAAATGTTCAAAGTCTGTTGCGTTCATTAAACATTCGTCTGACCGATGTGCTTCGCTGCTTGTCTTTCCGTGAGTGATTGAGTGTTTTGGCACATATTACCCAACGCCAAAGGAATCCAACGCGCTTAATGTAAAATATGATGACCGTTTACGGCTTAGAAGAGATACAATACAAATACCCAGCGCATACTGAGCTCAATTGATTGGGATAAGGGCGCTCATGACCTGCTAGTTCTGTATCCATTGAGAATTTTCACGCACCACTGCAGTGAGGCGCTGCTAATGCGATTCCTGAAAAGCTCTTCATTTTTCTATTTTTCACCTTGAGAATCACAAGAGCGACAGAAAAAGGAAAGTAGCCGGCTAATTCATTGAAGTCATCTTTATAAAATTTCGATTTTCTGATTGAATCTTTTCGTTTTTTGCTTCAGCTGTGTACATCGAAACCGTCACTACTGCATGATGAATGTTTAAGAAAAAAAAAGTTCGAATCCTATGTAAAAGAGGAGGGACTGCTTTGCCATGATAACTGTACATGTGTTACTTGTGTAATCAGGATATGAGTTTTCAAATTATGTTCCTCCATTCCCAATGTGAAGGTTAAATGTAGATGATAAATGGTGAGATACGAAAAGTTCATTGAATGGCGAACAAATAGACGACATATCAATGTAATTCTACTATAGCAGCATCAAAAGACAGCGCTTAAGGGGGCCTATAGTGCATCTTGTTTGAAAATCATGAATGAACGGGCTACAAACTTCATAGATTGTTTGACTCAGGCAAGATTTATACATGATCTCTTTACCCAATTAGCGCTTGCACTTCTTCGGTTTCTCTGAAGCCAATTAAACCAGTGGATTCCGTGTTGTGGTTATCCGCTCTAACAACGAGTCGTATCTTTCGAAGTAGAGTATCGTTCAAATTATGTCATGACAAGTGACGATACATGTGAACTGCACTAAATTTTAAGAGTTGTAACAACATTAACCATAGTTTTGTGTTGGCAGCAAGTGTGAGAGAGTGCTTAGAACTGCTTGTCTCTCATCTGTTCAAATATTATGAATGAGGTGCAAACAGTTTGGCGTTGATCAGTTTCTAAAAGTTTAATTCCTTCTTTTGTCCCACTTTTCTTCTATCCTTTAACCTTAGCTTTTACTTAGTTCTGTTTAATTTTCAATTTTCCAACTTCGATAGATTGGAGGGCTTAATTTTCCCGACACACAGAAGCTGAATGAATAACTATCTATGCAAATGACCACCCAATCGAGACATTATTCACCTACATCTGACTTTCAAATATCATCAAGCATCATTTGAAACACATCATTTATCCTCGTGATAGTCGTTTCGTAACTGAGCGATTACGTTTTGTTCTTCTCAAAATTCCTTCCAATATCTACTTAACGAGTGATATTACCAGTTATATATTCAATAGGCCATGATGAGTTTGCATTTTGCCTTGGTATTTACATTGAAAATTATATCTCTTCATTCGACTATTTCTATAGACCTCGCTCAAAAACAACGATAATCTGATAATCACACAACACTTTTTGAGCTTTTTGTGAGATCTGGTAGGACACCTGTGGAGTACTAGACGGGCCCGTTTTGTCTTGCAGACTCATCAGAAGCACAGTTTCTTCGGTTCAGTCGATCCCTTGGAGATACAGCCCTACTTATAAAAGAATCGACGCAAAATAACAAATCACCGCAAGTCTGGTGATAATTTTCCCGGTATTCAGTAGCCATCAGCTGGGCCCGTGGCTGATAAAATAAATCATACCTCTTCACTCGATTGTTTTTTTATAAATCTTAATCAAAATCGTAATAATGTGATACACACATGGCATGTTTCTGAGGATTATTTATAATCACTTGCTACTATGCCTTTACATATGTTTTGGAACTAGAGCAATAAACACC
The DNA here is from genome assembly GCA_019055375.1 of Parelaphostrongylus tenuis. Lineage (NCBI taxonomy): Eukaryota > Metazoa > Nematoda > Chromadorea > Rhabditida > Metastrongylidae > Parelaphostrongylus > Parelaphostrongylus tenuis. Next base: position 8,531 of record JAHQIW010007345.1, read on the forward strand.
GAATTTATCAAGCAGAGATAATTAAAATTGGTTCACAACACTTCTTGAAGTATGCACCATCACACTGAACACATTCCTGCCATCTCTCAGACGGTAAATCAGAACCGCTCTGTGCAGAACTCTCTGAGTTTACTGCTGGTTCGAAACTTGCCCATACTTGTCTCATTATGGCCGTCAATTAAGTCTTTATGACAAGTTAGTGCTTTGAAAGTGCCGCAAAGGCTAAAAATTTGTGCCCTGTGAGCAACTGGACCGCTGCAGTCGGGCCCTGTCACATCGACGTCGCCGCAGTCCTTTCCAGCTTCATGACAACGCAAAGTTTGCATGTCGTCAAATTAACAAAGAGCGAGTTGGGCTGGGAGTTGCTGGATCATCTGCCTTACATTCCTGGCTTGTCGCCGTCTGACTGTTCCTCTCACTGGAGCACTTCCTGATCAAAAAGAAATTTCAAGACATCAATCATTTGCGTCAATTGACAACTTTCTTTGAATCATAGCTTTACTCTTGACTGCTCATGAAGACTTCGCGGAAAAAAAAAATAAGAATCTATAATCTGATTGCAAGATAGCGTGTTTTGAGCCTTTTGTGAGGTTTAATACGGTACTCATACAGTAGTAGACAGCTATGGTTTCGCCCATGGAGTTCTTCAGGAGCACGGTTTCTTTCGGTTCAGTCGATTCCTGGCAGGAGAGATGCCCTACTTAAAAAAGAATCGACGCCGTTATTACGTTATTTAGGACGTTATTAGTCAGTAAGAGTAAAGTTATGATTCATTCTACCAGCCATAAGCGCTCGACAGTAGTCACTGCAACTTCGGGGAATTTTGACACCCCATTTGCGGTGATCTAATAATTTGGTGTATTTCTTTATAACTAGGGGTATATCCCCTGCAAGGAACCGGCTGAATCGAAGGCACTGAGCTACTGAGGAGCCTACAAGGGCGAGGCAGTAGTTGCCAGGTACTGTATAAGTGCCGTACCAAACCCCATAGAGTGCTCAAAACATGTGATCATGTTATTAAATTATCAGAACTTTATTTGAATCCCAGAATGACGAGTTCTTAGATGCGGTATTGATTTATTGCTCGAGAGATGGCAGAAATGTGTTCAGGCTGATGTTGCATACTTTTATTGAAGTTGATAAGCAATTTTAATCAATTCTGGTTAATAAATTTGGCACTTCTTCGCCAAGTACCAAACTTATGCGATAACTTAATGAGTGGCTGTACAATAAGGTTAATGCGCAACTTTTGAAGAGGTGATTCTTTGTTTGTTCGAATTTTCTCAATTTACTCTAATCCAATCTTCTGGTATGACTTTGCTAGGGATAGTCATTTTTGCTGCAGTTTGATCCCAACACAATTTTCAAGCGTTAGATGTTTTTTGTTACTTCTCTTGTTGACGTAGAAATATCTGAATGTGTCTAATCAATGTCACAACACCCATGAATAGTGGATATTTAGCAGCTTCCATGAATTGCTTCTGCTTGCGGCACTGCTACATGAACGGAAGCAGACGATCCAGTTGATTCATTCCTGAGATATTGATCCTGTATATGTTGGGTTTGAATAGAAAAGAAATGGGCAATCTTCTAACTGCTTGACATTCGATAGCCTTTTAACACAGTGCAATGACCATGACAATCCTCGCACACATCTGGCCTCATCCATAGTGTCGGTTAATTTGGGCAGAGTCCAAAGAGCCTCAAACCTAGAGCAACTATGCATGACACTCTTACATTCTGGCGCATGGCGTACACTAAACTATATAATAAGGTCATTGCGACAACCTTCGTGACTACTATACGTGATGGCGAAACTATTCAGATATACAAATCTCGCGGAACAATGTTAAGCATTATCGGGCGGAATGAAAGGCACGCTGAATTTAATTATATATGGCTCGTCCTTGCTCGCACGATCTGCTCGATGTTGAGTTAACCTGAAAATTTGGTACCTCCGAGGCCAGGGTGTACCGAAAATTATCGCCATAGCCACCTGGTGCCTTTTAGGCATTGGAGGGACGTTTGCTGTCTCACGACTCAGATTTCTTTGCAAGTCCGACAACCACGCTCTAATCAACTAGCTACTGACTGTGTAATTTGAGTAGTTGCCCAACAGCTTAAAAACAAGCTAACGTAAAGGCCAGACGATAATAATAAAAGAATAATCATATGACCTGTTGTGAGCCTTTGTGAGAGCTGATAGGGAACACTTATATAGTACTGGAGAGACCAGTCTAGCTTTTGCAGACTCATGAGTAACACAGTTCCTTTCGGTTCAGCCGATCCCTTGGTGATACACCCCTACTTATAAACGACTCGAAGCCGACCATGTTATGTGATTATGTGATTATTATTGTATTTAGGCGAGGTCTATAAAAACAGTCGCATGAAGAGCTATGATTCATTTGACTAGTTACGAGCTCGACTGTTGGTCACTGCAATGTCGGAGCATCTATCACGTGATATGCGGTAATTAGTAGTCCGGTAATCACATAACTTGTTCTGAGCCTTTTGTGAGGCCTGGTAGGGAACGTGTACAATACTAGACGAGCCCGCTTCGCCTTGCAGACTCATCAGTATCACAGTTCATTTCGGTTCAGCCGATTCCTTTATTAGTAGGGCTGATCCCCAAGGAATCGGCTGAACCGAAATGAACTGTGATACTGATGAGTCTGCAAGGCGAAGCGGGCTCGTCTAGTATTGTATAAGTTCCCTACCAGGCCTCACAAAAGACTCAGAACAAGTTATGTGATTACCAGACTATCATTATTTCTAAGCGAGGTCTATAAGAACAGTCGATTGAAGAGGTATAATAAAAGAGAACAAGAAAGCACATATGAATTCTTTATAAATCTCCTTGTTACAGATTAGTGTTCAGTTCGTCAAATTCTCAGGAAAAGCTCAACTTTTTTCGTCAAAGCAGTCCCCTTTCGAAAACTTTTTCATAATTGAATTTTCGGCTTTATTGCTGGGTCTCGTGAATGAAATAATAAATAGTGCATTTATGAACACAAAAGATTACTTGCTTTCTATAGAAATCAGGATTCCACGCGATTTAGAACCTTCTGGCATTTTGTTCGACACCAGTTATTTTCTCACATTATTCAGTGAACTTTGCTATCATTTACATAAATTAAACTTGAAAGTAATCCATTATAAGAAAGCTATACCACTTTAGTACATTATGCGATAGCATAAGCAAAAAAGTCATCTACTCGTCCATTTGATCACCAGCGTTCAGCAAGGAACTCGCCTTTGCGGAAGTTCAAATTGATGTATTGAATTAATTAAAATCTTATCGATTAAGTTACGTCATTTCAACATGCTTTTATTCAGTTCAGAAAACTCTGCTGAAAAAAGCAGATTGATTCTCCACTTAATTTTTGGAGCACGAGGAATTGAAGGGTGATTACTTCAGTCCAGTAGTATAAAGAATAAGAAGAGCAGAGAAAGGATTTTGTGTTAACATAACAGTAAGAGTGATGAGAAACAAGCGAGTCGTGGAAAATGATTTTCTTGTACCATAAAATGTAGCCGCCATTGTGCAGTAAGCAGTGCTCGGTGGCATTACCATCGAACCCTGGCCCTGCTTTATCTCAGCCGTGTTTTAGCCTGTTCGATGGCTGTCAGTAATCAGTCGTCATGGGCTTGATCTGAAGAGCATAAACTGATGTGAACTCCAATTATGCTGGAGCTGTGATTGATTAAAATCACAATTTCCGCTCTATTTTCTGTCCAGATCGTTTTGATTTCAGGGTATGATGTGAAATATAGCCACAAATGTTCTGAAACGCGGGTAAAACTTGTGTAATGATTTCTACCATTGGTTCAATATAGCTGAAATTGTGTTGATTTGTCTCCTCAAGTCAGTTCTTGACAGATGATTGCTCACAGCCCTCAACTAGGACAAAACACAGCTGAAGGAAATGCAGAACAAGGTCTCGATGGTATAATGGAAAACTTAGTGAGGAGCCACAAAGATTAGCTGGTTCGAAGCCATTTCAAGCTTCAAGTTTTGTTTTTGTCCCCACACTCTTGCAGTTATATTTCACATCTTCTGCTTCCAAAAATGAAGAAGACAAAAAAGCTGAGTATTGAGATTTTGCTGGATTTTCTCTGGCCTTGACCTGATCGAAATGAAAAAGCCACGGAGATTAGTTTGACATTTTCTTCGAACATAAACGTAATCCATAAATGGATGGTTTTTTGTAATCAATTAAAACATTAGTTGGTCAATAGGAAGAGCTTGAACGTATGTGAAGATGTGCTGATGATGAAGCATCGTGTCAGTCCGTTATATGATTTTTTTTTCAAATTGAAACAATTGCATGGAATGTGCAAAACAGACTCAACATAATCTGTCAAATCATTCCAAATTGCGACAGAATACATTTATATCTGCAACGTGGTGACGAAAACAAAAACTAACACCCAAATCTAACTACAGGAATAAATTCAAATATACTTTCATACATATGTAACGATACAGCAAAGTCTCGTCAATAAATGCGCCAGGTTCGCAGTGCCTCAAGGCTTCTAGTAATTTGAGAAATGTTCTTTGTTTCACAGAAAGCACAAAATCTGCGTCCAACGAAAAATCTCCCGTAATGGCTGTTAGCCACATTAAGCGCCGGCATTCGCAACTTCTCATGATAGAAGTTGTTGGTAGGCTTTTTTCAAAAAAAGAGGAATCAACATTTCGAAAAGAAAGCTTCCTCGGGGTAGTGGTGATAGTTGCCAGTCATTTAGCAGTTTTACTCGTTGTTGGACATTTCGGTGCGAATATTAAATACCTTCTGGAGGCTGTACGAAACTGTCCAGGAAATACACCTGTATCACACTGTACACCTCGATCTGACATTTGGTGTCATCTTGTTGTAGCAATGAAATATCAAAGCATTGCCTAATTTAGTGAATGCTTCTATGGCTCACTCATATAATAATAGTAGTATGGGCCCCTGCATAATTCCCATTCGCCCTTCTTTCGCACATTTATCCTCAATGCTGAAAAGTCACTTTAAAAATGGTGACGCCCGCAGGCCCTTTCTGTGATCCCGAGATCGTTGATATCTGCAAATGTTGATGATTGACCTTACCAAGAATACTTCAGCACATCGCTTCTGATGCCGTCTAGAGGGACGCTTTCATTTTTTCATACTTCAAACTCAACTGTTTTTTCTCTTCTCCATTTATCAATGTTCTTATTATTCCATAACTGGACACTTGTGTTTCCCATTGAAGTATATCTTTCTGGATCTTGAAAATGGATGAGGTTTCGAAATTCTGAGCTGCGTACTCCGCCTGTATGTTATGAATGCCGCTTGAATATCAAAAAACGTCATTCAATAGTAGAACACTATTCATGGTAATCGAGGTTTTCTACGAACCCTGATCGATCAGAACCAACGGCATGCCGTCGTTCTTTCGTAGTTATTTGTGCTTCTTTTTGTTGATATGAGGTTAGGAGAGGAACACGCGGCATTCCCAAAAGACCTCTTCGATTTTTGCGGCACATATCTCTTGTCCAAACACAAATATTTGGCCCTGTCTAAACATCTACTAAAAATATTCAACATTTGCAATACGGAAAACTGCGCGTCGTCAAACTTCGGGGTGTCGGCTGATGTCGGGTGTTCATATGAGCGATCTATAACCATACCATAACCATATTTGCATCGTTTTGTGATGCTTTATGTGAACTGTGTTGTTCACATCCAAAGGACCATTGTCAGCTATGAAAGTGTAATTTTATTGTAATTTTACATGCTCTACATAGCGTCGCGGGAAGTTGTGGAGGTTTTGCAATATTAACGAAATCTGCCACCTTACCTTGACCATAAAGCTTTTGGAATTGTCCTATATATCGTATGTCGATCAGAGTTCGCTTAGTCATGCCTTGTTTCTTGAGCACCCCAATTTTTTCTTTGTTGGTTGCAACTATTTTGACGGACTTACAATTCGCTATTTATCTACTTTACTATTTTAATTGACCTGTCTCACAGTTCGTTCCCCTGTGCTGATCTAAGTGCTTCTGGTATTCAATTCGTTTTTCCATTTTGTTCACAAACGTTGTAGAGCACTGGCTGAACACGTCTCCTTGCAATCACGAGGATGCCCGTGCTGGTGGAGAGAGAAGGCACCCAATCTTTGCCCAGCAAATGCTTGCATATCTTTGATCATAATGGTGACTGTATTGATTTAAACAAACAAATTGTCGATTTGTCACAGTAATAATGGAGCAATCCAATAGTTCATCGAGGAATTTCTCACTCTGCGAATATCGTCGAAAAAATGAGCATTTATCAGCTCCTCTTATGATGGAAAAGAGAAGGTGGTAGGTGAACGAAAAAATTCCAGTCGATCCGCATTGAAATAAATAATTCTCGAGGGAGGCCACAAAAAAGATGAACGAATATGTCTTTGCACGTATATAACAGCTTTCGTCTTAGCAGTAGTCAATTTCCATATCCTCAAACTGCAAGCCATCCTATACATAAATAGTACAACGTCTGAAATAAGGTTGCAAAACGATCAGAACAGGTCAAAGAGCTCAAAAGCACAACATATGAGGCTAAGGCATCACAAAGTCTGAGTACAACGGAAATCATATTGATTTATTGATCGTTCGTGTCTAGAGAAATAGCAGCGAAGCACGCGGATCACGGTTTCTCTTAAAAAGCTCATCAGATAGCCGTTGATTTACACGTTAATTTCAATCGCCTGAGCACAAAATTTGAAGCTGAAGAAGGACCTTGACCAAGCGACGTTCTGCTCTAATCCGAGGGTGTTTTTCCAAGCTAATCCAAGCGCACTCTTGTGAGCAGTGCCATTAACGCTTCTCGGATCTCTTTGTCATATTAGTCGTTGTTGAGGTGATTTCACGTGCGAATAGGTCGTATTTATTCTACTTTCATCGAAAATGACTGGTTTTGTCCAAAAAAACTTTCCTATCTACTACTGATGAAATGACTTGACACATTGTGGTGTTTGAATATCCTGCTATTATTCTGCTATAGCCCTGGAAGGATGAGGAAAAAAGATTGCTTTGTAAAAGCGCTGTGACAACTTCAGGAACGTTTTTGAGGCGTTTTTAGGATCTTTTCAATGAGTTTTCTGTGTTTTCCCCTGAGACTGTAAAGGCAGCTTTTATGGTGTTCGTTAGAGCTTTGCAAATACTTTTGAAAATCTTCTCACCAAAAATCTTATAAGCAGTGCACAATCAATTGTAAGGAATCAATAAGAATGATTTATTTCTCAATCTTCACCCATTAGGTGGCTCCACTTCACATATTTTACGGATTGGAACACTTTTCACTATGACAATTTTCTCATATCTGCCACCTAAGCGCTTTTTTAGCTTGTCTTTGAACTCGAAGCGCTAGTCGGAAATTTTCTTCTTTTCATGATTTTATTCGAATGTTCGAATTGCTGAAACTCAAGATATCTCCATTAGAGTGTTGACAAGTGTTCACCACATTTAGTTTCTAATCTTTGCCAGTTCAAATTAGCTTCTAGTGACCTAGTACCAATTTGCCAACCTCAGACAGTCGGGAAATTCGACTGGCTCGAAGTGGAGTTGAACCATCGACGACGTGTTAGTTACGCGACATTTATTCATGGATTTCCTTACGCACAAAAATCCTCAATATGATAGACGCTTTTCTGTAGTGCTAATGTTTCATCCATATTAGATCCTTGCGTTGGTTTAGGCATTAAAGGGAAGAAATCTTTTTCCCTTCGTTTCAATCAGTTGTGTTCTCAAAATCTTTTTCCCTTCGTTTCAGTCATTCCAGTCAGAATCAGCTTCCCTTCGTTAAGCTGGATTTCTGGTTGAACTCATCAAGCCCTTACTAATGAATTGCACTGGAGCAAAGATACTTTAAGTTTCAGATAAAATAATTGCAAAATTTGTTTACAGTCAGACTATCAAAACCTCATTTATTTTCGGTTGGCATCAATGTGATACTATTTTATATGCGAATAGCTATAAATCATTATCCACATGATAAAAATGTAAAGTGTCGGGCGTTTATGCCGTTATACTAGTCACTATGCAATATTCTCATCTTCCTTGGCAATGCTTTCAATCATAATTCTTGTTCTTGTTGATTTTCTTCAGTCATTCATCATGAACAATTATGTCAACGCCTCTAAATTGAGCTCACCTCCAAGTGAGCAGCTATTTTCCTCATAACTTAAGTGAATGCATCCCGCCTATCATAACCTCATGCTCATCGACTTTCTCACTAGCTCCTTTTTCCTCATACTGCGTTTTTGCGACGAAAATCATTCTCCATGAGCATTTCTGCTGAAATTCCGCCTTTCACAACAGACTGAGCACTTATAGCAGCCCTGTAGACGCTTCAAATGGAGAAAGTTTGTGAGATAATGATTATTTATGCTGAAGTTTAGTGATAATCGGGCCTTCGAGTTGTTGGCAAAACTCAGTTCTTAGGAAAAATAAAAAATTCATTAATCCTTTTTTTCTTTTTTTGACAACTTCTATTATCTTTCGGGCATAGCCTTACAACTTTTAACCACTGATAAACAACTGATTATGTGATTGTTCATTAGAAAGCCTTTGGATTGTTGTTAGGACAAATAGCTTTGCTGAACTCTCTGTAGTTATACTGTACCTTTTATAGGTTACGAAACTTAATGTAGACGGTCAAAATCTCAATGCTTAGATAACCAGAACATTGTTATTCGAGCGCTTCGCGCCAGTCTGCCAACCGCGCCGCCAGTCAGGCAAAAAAAGCGGTAAGGTACTCAAAGGATTCAGAATTATTTACGAGCTTTTAGCTCTCAAGTACATCGCAAGGAGTTCCTTGTGCTACTGGTTGTCCCAAAGGTGCATTCAGTTCTCATACCTCCTTCATACAATGCTCTGTATGCGACCGGCCAATCAGCGCGACTGATCATGGCTTCAAGATCAGCATTCATTTAGCAATCATTAATCAGTAAAGACACGACAAACTAATGTTCTAAGACCTTTCCTCTTTCATTTTACAAACCAGAAAGAAAGTCTGAGAGAGGTTCAAGAGGTCAAAGAAATATTCGAAAGAGGACCGCGAACAACGAAATGTGTACGCATGAATCACCAGTTAGGTATAATGAGGTGATCCATATTCCTGACGACAAATCGCAACTGCTTAAAAACTGGAGCCATTTCCACAAAGTTCGCTCAATCTACGAAGTCAAATCAGACTTGAGTAGGAGTTAACCCACGAGTAAGAGCATTAAGAGCGTTCGGCTTTCATCAGTCTCATTGCCATTAGCACCCGTCTGTTGAGCATCGTAGGATATATGGCCTATGCAATGAGTTACTTGAATTACAAATCTTCTCGCTGTTTTTATCCTTCCAGACAAGTTCGAGCTTGTTTGTCTTCTTTGGATGGTGGGAAGATTTGACGTGCTTCGGAGAATCAAGCTTGAAACTAAGTGTGCTTCCCCATCGCCACACATCCTACATGCTCAAATGGTAAAATGGAAGAAGAAGCAAAATACTTTCACGTGATGCGTCTTAAGACCACCTCTTTTCGTTTCTCATAGCATTGCAAATTTCCGTTGTTTTCTCATTTTTTGATTTTTTCATGGATGAATTACTAAGAGCGTCGTTAAAATGATAGTAGAAAAAGAATATCAGTTCAATACTACGTGATGACATATTTTAAGCCTTTCATGAGGTCTGTTGCTGGCACTTAATGGTACGTACGTTTCGGCCTTTTGGCCTCATCTGTAGTACAGTGTGTTTCGGCTCAGCCAGTCCCTTACAGGGCAATAATAACCTTCCCCCTACATACAAGAGCATCGACGACGTATTTTGTACACTGCACGCACAAGGTGAATAAATGAATAATACTAATAAGTACCATATTGAACCTAATGATAGGTTTGAGATAAACTGTCAAGGTGTACTGAATCTTAGAAGTAATTCATTATCATTGCAGTGTCGGGTGATCTTATTACGATACCTATATAAGCAGGACGTGTACTCCCCTACAAGAGATTGGCTCAACCTGAAGGCACCGTGCTATTAATGAGACTTAAAGGCCGAAACGTACGTCTAGCACTAATAAGTGCCAAAACAGACCTCATGAAAGGCTCAAAATATGCTTTCACGTTGTATTGAAATAATGTCTTTTCCTACCATCATTTAAACGAGCTCTCAGTACATTTTGTGCTGGAGTCGTCAACACGGCAAAAAATCTGAGTCACGTACCCCATTAGAACGTTTTTTTTTCTTCTCTTTCATCGAATAAACTGCACTTTTGGCCCGAAAGAATTCGATGAATTATCTATTAGTGCTTCTCTTCATAAACAAATCATTTCAGCTTTCTCACCTACTCTACTAACATGCACCATGTTGCATTTGGCTAATTCGTTTTATGCTAGGTTTAAAAACTTATAGCCTTTCATGGCAACTAGTAGTGATAAAGACCCAAGTTTGGTTGCCGATAGAGTATCTGATATGCTATACATTGTTACTCCTTTTTCATCTTCACATTATTTGAACCGTTTCACAGTTCTTTTGATTCACTATGAGGATTCGAGCACTTTCAACATTCAGCTCGTCTCTAACCTTTTTCTTGAATGTCATAGAATATCGATTGAGCATGTTACCTAGTAATCTCGAGAATAGCCTAGCTGTGACGTTCCTTGTTGACGGCGTGAGAGTGCTGAGGTGGTGATCAGATCCTCACCGCGCCGCAACGAGCATCACAACCAATCGGCCACGGCCTCTCGTGGTGTTTCGAGCCCACTCGGGAACACAATTTTATTGGCTGAATAAAATCGTATAAACTGTGGTTATGGAATAGTGATTATTCATGATGAACTGCGTTGACAAAAATCATCATTGCTCTGGGCAATTGAGTGCTCTGTAGGAGAGCGTTGTAGAAAGGAATGGAGTACACTTAGTAACTGTAAATAGAAAAGAAAGAATGATTAGCACACTTGCTTTTGATTTAATATGTTAATCACCCTTTTCCACTACTCTTCTCTGCCCGAACATACTACACTACTAGAAGATCAACTTTTTTGACCAAAATTTTCTAAGGCAAATAGTAACGACTTGGAAAATTTGTCTCCTCAGGAAGATTCGAAGAATTAAACCTTCAAAATTTTTTGCTCTCTAAACATTACGGGATTACTGAGCTTAACACAGGCTTACTGCGCGTATTACTGTGATATTTCGTATGGCATTCGTGTGTGTCAAGTTGAGAAGTCGACGTTTCCAGCCCTTAACTCAGCTAACAGCTAGTTAGTAGCAGTGCCGCCAATACTACTAGCTGGTAAGCGGAGACTATCTCAAAGGGCCTGTTATGGTTTTCAGGGTTCTGAGAACGGAGATTAATGTTTAACAAGAAAATTACCAGCAAAATGGATATTAATGATGGGAATTCCATGACTTCTCGTAGTACACGAGAACAGGAACCAAGTACGCAGTCTGAGAAGAAAATCTGATTTGTCTAGCAATACTTTTCTCGTGAACAACATTAGCGTTGCTCCACGAATTATTCATGAAGAGTAGAAAGTATTGAGAACGGGATCTGAAGTCTGCTTCATATTTGGCACATTTGAGTAGTTCTGGCTTTTACAACAAGCTAAGTAAAAATTGCCACTAAAGAAGGATGTATATATATTTTCAAAATATTTGGTCATGCTTGGAAGACGAAAGTGCAGTAAGTTTTTAGACTTTGTAAGAATCCATCTCATCGCTTGCTCTCATACCTCGCTCTATGCATTCAGTACTGTTTGGAAGATTGTTGAACCTTTTCCAAGATGGTACGTCAAAGCCATACGTGCGTTTCGGCGGTGCGGTCCCCTCCATCAGTGGCCCACAGCCCACATTGAACCCCACTTTTTAGCGGAACTTTAGGTATTCTGACAGACTACACTGGAGTTCAGAGCGGGGTTTAAAAGCAGTCAATGAGATGGATTACCACATATTCACCACCAGCCGTAATTCATCGACTGAAAAGTGGCGACAAGACCATATCACGCATTATCACCATAATAGCGTCTCCTTAATCCTGCTATACAGTAGGGTTTAGTGTGGAGAGTAGACCACTGATGAAGCGGGCGGCACCGCCGAAACACATGGCTCCACATTACCAACCTAGTACAGGCTCTAGACATTCTCACAGAATTCTTTGACTTTGTATCAGCAAGTATACAGAGATAGTGACGAGCTCAAAACTCTACTCACATTATGTTGAAATACATGTCAATTAATTATTATACTTGGTATTAATCCATCAGTATTCTGAGAATAAGTGCCATCTATTCTGTCGCTAAACACTTGGCAAGGAATTCAATTGCTTTATCTGGTTGTTGGATGCCATGCTGATTGCGTGCGTTGGAGCGGTTTGGTTAGCTCGTGATTAGCGCCTCTCTAGGGAGAGACGGACATCCCAACACGCTAAGGATGAGGGCGAAACATAGCGATTAATTGGTCGCTGGTGCTTCGTGAGCCTCTAATAGCGCATACTTGCTCCATCTTTTCCATGCTTGCCCTCTTCTTCCCATATTTGCCCTTCTCTTTGAGGAAACAGTGGCTGTTTTCATTATTCAAGAGCTCTTGCAGACTTTTTGAGGAGAAAAGTGAATTCTTTCGTCACGGCTTGAAGTTCTCTTGGGCGTTAAAATGGGTATTTCCTTCTCACTTTAACTTGGATTGATTACAGTCAGTGAAGTGCTTTAGCTCGCTATGTTTGACTTAATTAAACATGTATAACTCGAAACTGGTAAACTTCTTCTTCTTTTGGCGACGTTGTCGTTATCGCACACAAGTATGCCTGCACACAAATAAATTTGCTTCTCAAAAAATTGTTCCGCAGCAATATTTTCGTGATTTTTGCAGCGATTTTCATGTCAGCAAGAAATTTATCAAAGTGCTTAGATCTATATCTTTGTCTTCATGTTCAAAAATTTTAAGAATTCATTGCTGCGTGTTTTGAACTGAGAATGTGGAAGTGCATCGAGTAACTGATGAGCCAATTTAAAGGCATATTTGATACTGGTAAATACTTTGGACTATTAAAATACTTTCATGGTATACATTTTATGGTGGCATGAAGAGAAAAAAAAGTAATTTCCTTGTCGATCTATGAAATTGTTTATCCATGAAATGTAATGCCATTAGTATACGACGGGTACTGAGAAAAGAGGTCTTTGCTTATTAACTTTTTAATTCACGTTAAAAATCTGGCTGACGCATTAGAACAATAGCATTCTATGAGTTGAAAAATGAATTCATACGTAATAGTGCGGATATTAAGGATAGCACTTTTTACTCTAATTTAGAATTTATTATAGATGGGAGAGACTATCCATATTAGGTAATCTGGTGACATGTTTTGAGCTTTTATGAGGTCTGGTATGGCACTTTTACAGTACTAAGACAGCCGTTTCTCCTTTATAAGTTCATCAGCACCACGGTGCCAGCTGTCTAATACTGTATAAGTGCCATACTACACCTCATAAAAGGCTCAAAACATGTTATCGTGTTGTCAGATTATCAGATTTCAATTGTATTTAGAAGAGGTCTATATAAACAATCGTTAATGAAGGTATGGTTGTAATCATTTCCTTTTCTGGCATCACATTTTGTATTTTGCGAAGGAATTTTGTACATCGCTCCCAATTAGATTTCAGTGCCTTATCGTTTTAAGAGCTATACTATTTAGGACTCTACAGTGAATAGAAATATTTTGCACCCCAATAATCCAAAAATTTATAAAAAAATGTGTCTGTTGAGGTTTCCATAGTAAATGAAACCTCGTTCTGAGGTAGTGACTTTGAAAAACTACCTCTAGTTTAACCTTTTGAGAACCAGCGTTGATAGGAAGGAGCAATCGCCGTCACTTCCCTCACAGGACTTAGCGCCGCCATTATCTGTGCAGGCATGTCTGGCTGTCTGCCTGCCTTCCCACGACAAGCGTCGCCGCCATCACAGTACCTGAGTGAGATTTGATGTCGCGCTGTGAGAAGCAAAACTGCTCTCGTGATCCTTGAAAGGTTAATCGGATGCATAACGTAGTGGGACGCGCAAATTCAGAATTGATTTCTTTTATTAGACGTTATGTTGACAGCGAGAAAAGCTTCATTTGGTTGTTAGTCGCTATTTTTATGCAGCTTTTATTACAGTACTGAGTCAATCGCATGAGAATGGTAGAGTCAACAATAATGATGTGGCGTTTCTCATCATCTGAGTTTAAATCGAGAGCACCAACAGGATACTGAATACATATTTTGCTACGATATCGGTTTTGAGGAGATTGTAGTGGATTTATAAAGTGAAATACAATTCACAACAAAATATGACGCCTCAATACTGATGTTGTTTTTGGGTAGTGGATTGAGATTACACTTCAAAACCACGCACTGATTTATGGAACGACATAACATGTCATTTATGAAAGATGACTCGAGCCAAACAAGACTATTTAAAATGTCCTTCCTACTCTAAATCTATCTAATTATCACTCTTTTCGTGCTGCTATAGCGCTACTTCTTTGGTTTAACATGCACAGGCGAACCACAATCGCATCTATTTTCGCTCAAAATTCCATTACGTTTTTTCAAATCAATTAAAACCTCATGTAGTACTCGTGCCATAAATACATTTTCCATCATGCTTTACGCAGTTTAGATAATTCCTCAATTGTTTTGCTTTTTTCCCTGTCCCATGGAACAGTAAGATTGATGCAAAAAGTGCAGTCTTTATTGTTACTAGTTGCACGCAAAATTTCAATAACTACTTGCTTACATTGTTTATTGAAGCATTTGAAAACTTGAAAACTGCTGAAATGTTCCATACGCTAACCAGAATATCGTGACATTTTGTTTTAAGCGCTCAGCCCTTTGACGACCGATCAATCACGGAAGACTATCCATAACATTGAAATCAGTATTGATTTAGTAATTAATAATCAGTTACAATGCGTTGGGCTAATTTTTTGAAATGATCGTTCTATTCTTATGCAATAGAAAACGCTCAAAAAAGGCTTAGAAAAGCTCAAAAAATGGTGATTTTATTTTTTAAAAGTTGGAATATCGTAGTCAATGAGGCAAACGATGGGTGCTTATTACCCTTCAATAGCGGTCACCTAAAGAGTTAATCAAAGTTAACTTTGGGGAAAACTATTTATGGGATTGCAGGTAAATACATTGTTCATCAACCAATTTTGTCGTAGAAGACTCTGTGTGTGATGTAATCTAAAAAAATTGCAGCAAGGCTGTCCTTTTGAAGCTTTGCTCCCGCTTCTTTGTCCCATTTAGCATAGCGTGTTCATTCTATTCATGACTGTTTGAAAGTTTTTTCGCTGGAAGGAGCTTTTTATAGGTATAGTAATTTGATAGCTTGCAAAACAGTAAGTTTAATGCGTTCTTTGTTCGTTAAAATGGAGTTATTTTAGTGTGCTGTAACACCTAATAAAATCACATTTCATTTTTGGAGCGTATTTTTTACTTGAGTAGGGCGATATTTCTCGTAAGAATTTAGTAATCCTTCGATAACTCAATTTTTTTGACAATTTAGATGCTAGCTTAGAATTTCAAGAAAGGTCTTAAGAGAGAGTTGTAAGAGGGAAATGAAGCTTCCAAATCGCATTCGGGGAGTAGTCAGCACATCGCTCCAAAGTTTGCAACTGGGTTATAAGTATTTACGGGTATATTTTATAGGTTAGAGGCACTTTATGACCACAAAAATTTGGTATTATACGGATTATTTTCTACGATGGTAAAGTTAATGAAAAGAGGGCCCACTAATACTGGAAATTTGATTTTGTTATGACCATTCGATCAATTGAAAACATCAGATTTCAATACAAAACAAAGTTCTTCGAAAAGCCTTTTCAGTGCCTTTCATAATGAGAAAAAAAAATCACGTTTCGGCTTTGACTAGTCAGCTCGTCGTCCGAAGTTCACAGAGATTTATTGGTACCTTACATAGTAGAAAAAATAGACGCCAAATGAATTTATTGCCAGAAAATGTTACAATATTTATTGAAGATTCTCTATAAAAGTGTTCTTGTAAAAGGAACTGCCACATGTCCTAAAAACTCTATTTTCAGTATAAGGGCTACATGCTTAAGAAAACTACGCAAATTCAATCCTTTTTGGACGTTTTTTCGACAATGTTGTGAAGATGTAGTTTGAAAGTACATTTTGTATAATGTGCAACTTTCTAGAAAAAAATCTTTGTAGAGGTTCTTATACAACCGGACCAAGCTTTGGAAAAGGTCATATCCATCAAATTGGACAGTACCCTTATAGGAAAGATGCATTTTCCTGTTTTGACTCATTAGCACTTTATCGTTATGAAGCTATAGCATACTACTGAGATGTTTTTCTGCAGTTATTTCTAATAAGGAAATCCCCATGCGTCTTGGCAATCTCTGTAATCCAATAGGGAGACAACATCAAAGTGACAAAAATAAACATATTTCCGATTCTCGTTAAGCATTCTTGCCGCCATAGTACTATTGCACTAATCTGAATGACGACATCTTCTTTGAACACTCACCGATTAAAGATTCACCAGTGTTGTCTTGACAAGTGGACACTAAGTTGCTAACAATAAAACTTCTTTAGTAGATCACATTATATCACTGGTCGCGACTTTAAAGGTTTAACCTTCCCCGAAGCCTGGAACGGTCTAACTCACTTACAGTCTGCTCAGTCGACCACCGTCGAATTCAAACTTCCAAATACAGTAAATACTGAATGACTGAATAGTAGGCTGAGTAGGATACATTATGAGAAAAAGTACACAATCTAATTTTACATTCCTTTGCTGTTAAAATCCTTCCAGTAAAATTAGTTATCTCGGTAGGTACATCTCTTTTAACAATTTCACGAGCAACTACTTTGCGATAAACTGCAAAAAGTTGACCCTTCTGCCAAATGATTCTCAGAGAGCTTCTCTCAGCATTACAATCATATGCGTAATACACAAGCTTCACTTCTGTACAGAGAGCTTGTGTGAGATTGGTGTCTTCTTTCAAAAAGGTAGCTAACGTCTCGGCGATTTCGTCTTCCTCTAAGCCTGATATTACTCTAAATTCCATAAATAAGAACGCTACGTGCTGGAAGATGGGCGCGTGTGTACATTCTTTCCGAAATTTGATATACCTATTTTTTTCTTGCTTCTGAGTTTTTCGCTTTTTCCACTTTAGTTAGGCACTTTTTTCTTTAAGTCATAAGACGCCGTAATCATTAGTAAACGCGCGTGTTTGTCCGTCCTTTTTCGCATAAATTTAATTGCACTTATCTATGAAGTACTGGGGTACTTATACTGTGTAACTCGTCAACGCGATCGATGGATCGCTGCATGGAATCGACATCCATCCACTCACCTCTCCCTTCACTCCGTTTTTCTACCTCTGCCCAGCTCGCACTTTAGCCAGGAAAGAACGCCCGCGTACATGGAGCTTAGTCTTAATTTTGCCAGCTACACTACAGTGAAATGGCATTAAAAAAATAAGCACATCGTTGAAATAATCGAAACTTAAGCTATCGAATGGCTACTTATAAGTTGAGGAAAGATCTCTATCCTGTGAGGAATGTTCGTGTGTAAAACACAAATGTTTTCTTTTTGCTGCAGCTTATGAAAAGACTTTTCAAAAATGACTGTGCAGCACAGTAGTGGGAGATTTAAGCTTTTGAAAGATTACTGAAAGCACAATGGAAGATCTTGCCTTTGTTAAGCGGAAGGGATCGTTTCTCATGTGTCGCCAGATAGCGAAAAAGGACCGGAAAACCTTTAACGACACAGCGGTTTGTGAAGACATCTTCAAAAAGCTTGTCACCTTGAAAACCCAGATTTTTGAGCCAAAGTGTTTCTTTTCGACCATCGAAAGCGACGGGAATCCAGTAATTCTTGAATGATAAAAATAGAACGGTCGTCGATCAATCCATGAGGTGTGCGCCATACGTCCATCTTTATCAGCCAATGCATAGCTGATTCAATGTATATATGACGCAGACTCTTTCCTAAGCCAGCTGCTGCATACAATCGGATTAATATCTTTCTAGACAAATATGCACCGATTTCTCGGCCCTAGAGGCATGAAACGCTTGGTCAGCCTAGGGATTTGGATCAAGCCGATTGGCAATTTTGTGCCTATTGCGAGGCACCTCTAATCATTATCTCACAAACTTATTTTTACTTAACTTCCACCTAGATTAATATAATAATGCTCGAGTTGACTTATGTATTAGGACAGACTTCCAGTACGACCATCATTTTTGAACCAAGCTGTTCCTTTGTCGAAATCGCATAGAGATCATTAGCGCTGCAGAATCATGATGAAGTCGTTATAAGGAAATCCTTTACATAGTCAAAATATCGGTTTCTTTCTAGTAAAAAAGACGTTTATGTTGGATAAAGTTATTTGTTTGCGAAATGTTCATACGTTTTCGCTCTTTTCAGTAGTCCTTCTCTCGCTCTCCTCCCTCTTCTAGTTCTTCTCTCGTTTTCGTCGCAACTACTTCTTATCTCTTCATGCTTTATTCGCAATCTCCTTCTTCACACTTTTCTTTACATTCTCTCAGTTGCTTCATAATTTTTGGTTTTTTTTTTTTGAAGACGTTTTAAAGAAGGACAAAGGCATTCGGAAGAAATTAAATATTTATTAATTGCTTCGCTGTATCCAGCCTTCATTATTTTTATCAAAAGGCGTACTGCAATGCTATTTACCGACTTTTGCATGACTGCTCATCACGGGGCTTACATGAACCCACATATATTTTAAAAACACCTCCTGCGGCTGTTTGTCAGAGAACTGTGAAATCGGAGGTGGCCTGATGGGAAGGGCGCTTGACGAGGCAACCATTTTGTAGCCAAATTCTTCTATGAGCAATTTATGTACTATTTTGATGGTGCCTTATCATACAGGAAGCTTGATCCTTTCCCAGGGCTTATCACTTAGTGAAAGTGTTGCAGTCCATCGAGGCATTTTTTAATTGAGTGAAAGATCGTAGTAGCAGCTCTATTAGCCAAATGCCACCAATCACATTGAACTTCTTTTGATAGCTTTTAGGTTTTTTTGGTACAAGTTTTGGCTTTAGGTGCATTCTGTTGTCCGTTTCAAGATCTGATTTGAAATGAATGTTCCAGTTTCTGCTCATGGAGGCTTTATTTTCATTGTATAGAAAGAATCACCCAGAAAACCCCTGAGATGATTCAACTTTAGAAAGGGTCAAAGTGAGTACTACGGTATAGAATTTTGTATACGGCAGCATAAGAATATATGTTTGAGTAACGCTTCAACGGAAACCTCTACGGAAGTCGACGAAGTGAAAACTGCGCTGTTCATAGTTTATTATGGAAGCGACTTCAACAAGATGACTCATCTTGGAAGGAAGCATCCGACTGAGTATAAGATCTTTCAAATAAGAGCATAACTTTTCTTTGCGACACATAACCTCTTTGGAACGTTTGGCTCATGTGCACCGATGTCAAGTCATTCGGCAATCGGCCTAAAAATTGTAATGTAGTATGAGTTTCTATTTACATCACAATATAATGCGATTTGCAAGGTAATTTGGACTACGAACTACAAAACGATGATTCCAAAGAACGACTTCGCCACTCCTTTATCAGTTACTGATTGTTGACCACGGACCAATTGCGGTGCATGCAGAAATTCCAGTAATTCGAATGTTGGCCAGATTCACCATGGGTCATGCTGCTGCTGATGTGATATTGATCAACTCAAGCAAACTGACTGTGAAAAATTTTCTATTGTACCTAAATTCACCAAGACTAATTAAAACTGGCCACGTTAAACGTTATTGATTTGAAAAACACACTGCTTCTACCGCAAGTCCATTATGTATATTTTTCACATTTCCCTCGCTCAAGGCCTACATATATATTTCGTAGTGGCTGTTTACTGTATAAGTGCTGTTGTACTTTGCACTGGGACCTCCCCTTTTCTTCACATCACCCACGTGTTGATTACTCTGTTACTGCCTTAACAACTTTCTCCCCCGTTCAATTACACGTGCTCATGAATGGTTTAATCTCGATGAGGGCCACGCCTCAGAATTATGGCTGTCGTGGTCCCCAGTAATACCGACTATTATAAGACGAAATTTCTTTGCTGGATTTGTTGAATTCGTCATTGAAAGCAAATCTCACTTCAAGCCTTCGACTCCAGAATCTCAGGTATTTTGAAATTGAATCAACACGAGGTTGCTATAGAAAGCTTTTTTCGAACCTTACCTGACCTTCTTCTTCTTATCAGAGCTCTGTTGATGCGAGTCTACTCTGTTTACAGCAGCCGGTTGTTGTCGCGATAAGGATGATGAATGAGTGTTCCTCCTCGAGTAGTGCTCCATCTCACTGGATGAGACTCAGTGCGACAATGTTAATCCATACCGGTTGATGGACAGCAGTAGATAGCTCACTCAAATCACCGCGGCTATTGAAAAGGCGAAGGTGCTGAAGTGTTATTTGAAAAAATTTTTTTCAACAATCTTTGTCACCAGTCTCCATATCTGGTCAACTTTAGTTCGCTTTACGAAGACCCAAACGAACGAAAATAGCGTTAGCTGCTCCTCTCGCACTACACCTTCAGTAAACTATTGAGAATTTCCAAATGCCCAGATTTTTGAGGAGTGACGCTATTTCTTTGGAATTTCGTGCTACTGTTGTGCATACCGAACGAGTCAAAACTCCATATTATATGATAGGTAGTAGAGGCAGCAACACGTTCATTCAAAACATTTTGCTGATTGCTGATACTGGTTGTAACTGAGTCACATTTTACATATTAACATGATAAGAAGGGGAGACGCGACTAGTAATACCTTGTAACTCAATCACGACTCCCTTTTTTTGAAAAAAAATTTAGGAGGCTGTGATTGAGTCACAAGGTATTACTGGTTGCGTCACCTCTTATCATGCTATTGTGTAACAAAAGTGCCAAGTGTCATTAGCTCAAATTATTGGGACTCTCACTGAACATTAACTCGTGCTTGTCGAACAGCTCAACATTTTGCACACTACACGCAACTGTCGATGTTGAACGATGAGCTGTCAGTACTTTTTTTTCGCTTTTCTTCAACCTCTAATCCACGTTTGCATTCTGTATAGAAACTGCGTGCAGAAATCTCTTGTGCAAAGTTGAGAAAGTTTCACAAGTAACATTTATTGTAATTACAACATCCTATTACCATTAACATGACTATTATTGCAGTACACAAGATTCGTAACCCTAAAGAAGAGTCTGGTACGGAAGAACAGAAGTCCATATGTTTTAATTGGCACAAATATCTCTACGAGAATCTTTCATAGGGCTTTTCCACAAACATATTTTATCTCTTGTCATGCTACCTTTGTGAAAGTACACTTTTTTCTTATGCGGAAGACGTCGGATATGTAATGACTAGGAAGAGCATTCATCGCCGAAGAACATTACCATATTCTTCGCAACCCACTCTAGAGGCAAATCGTGTTCTTAATGATAAAATATTGCGATAATCATAGATCAGTCCCAGCAGTGGCACTTAAAAATTGTAAAGGGGCGAATGTTGCTAGAATTAATAATACAATCTCTAAAGGGTTCTTAAAGAGGGATTTCTTTTGATGACGCATTGTAGACTACTCAATCTATTACGTCACTGATGTCTATTTGTCTTCGTGAAATCTCCTCAAAGCCTTCAAGAATAATTTTCCTTCGAGTAAAGTAAAGTTTCAATAATCTTCCTTCTAGTAAAGTGAAGCTTCAGTAACTACGACATATGAAAATAATCACTTATTCAATGAATACTATGAGCATTCACTGTAGTTTTTTTAGATGGCACTTTTAATGTTCATGCAGACTGATGAGAGTATTCAGCGCAGTGGTTAAAGCTGCTCTTTGAAAGATACAGGGCTTTGGTTGAATCTCGCGCAATAGGTTGATCAAACGCTCCATTAATTTAGGTTCGGCCGATTGGTGCCCAAATTATCTATGAAAGTGATTACAATGACGTGATATCATGGCAAGTCTCTGAAAGTCATTTTATGGGCTGAAAATGCATTCAGTCACTAGAAGATGTAATGATTGAACTCGAATGCATAGAACATCCTTAGGGGTAGATCAAATTCGAGGTACTTTGGCGTTGATATGGGATATGTTAAATATTTATAGACTTATTGTAAAACTTGCGCTCGCTCATTCACGCGCGTTTGAAAAAAAGCGAATTTATAAATTTGGCAGGCCACACTGCGATCAACACTATGTACGCTCTTCGTCGTGAAGATAAGTTTTTATGTTCAATCACACTTACTTAACATGGCCGACAAGCACTTGTGGTTCCATCTAAGAATTGTCACTGGCTACTAAAAGAATGACATTAGTCGAAGTTGAACCTGTGTATCACTCTTACCGGGAGCGCTACCACGATGCTACCAAGGCCACTCTTTGCAAGCACTCTTCCTTCGATTTCAACTATCGCAGTTCTTGGTAACCAACCTCTAACGGTTTTAGCCTGGTAAACGCCTATCGGGATTGGATCCAGTTGAGCTGACAGTTTTTTCTCTGTGTACAACCTTTATTTCTTTTATTTTAGTGCTTTCTAGCAACATCATACCTTCACTTGTGGCCATCTTGTGAAGCACAATTACTACTTCTCAGAGGTTCCTACATCGTGATAGTGTTCACGCAGTCTCCCACTTTCCAAACCCTTATCTTCCATTGTATTCTGATTACGATTGGCCCAGATGCTTTCCCGTCTTTCTTTGCCACTGCACTTCTATTAAGCGTTCAAGGTAGATGGTGGCCGGAAATTTATTGTCACCATTATATTGAATAGTTTTGATGGCGAGGGAATCTGTAGAATACTCAGACTATTACATTTTTCCTGCTGAGACTCTTTCAGCGTCACTTTATCGTTTGCATTTCTGACAGGGTACATTTTTCTCTGGCTATCCCATTACATTGTAATCTCGCGTTCGTCTGAACATAATTCATTTTTGAAAGTTTACTCCACGTGTTTTTTAACTTTAGTTCACCGGTTTGATTTTAGCACACTTAACGCATACAGTAATAAAAATCACCTTTTATTTGACTGATTCTCAAAAACTCGTTAGATCTCCAAGATACATATTTCCGCGGACTTTTTGTTAGAGCTTTCACGCGGTTTGGTGTTGCATCTTAGTGATATGCACATGTTTCGAACGGTTTCGCCATTCTGATCAGTATCACACACCCCATACTAAGAGCAACAAAGGAAGAAAATGCCCAGTGCCTATCTACAGGAATAAACATGTTGCACTATTTATTTTTCAAAAAAAACTCAATGAATTGAATGACCCGTACCACTAACACACAATTTCAGCAAACTCCATTCATAGCCCTCCTGCCTAATCTGTTTCTTTGAAGGACTTGCTTGAACTATGATTAATGTGGACTTTATTGAAAACACAATACAAAAAGAGCTATCCAGAGATGTTTGAGCAATACCTTAGACATGTAGGTCCACTCTATTTATAAATTTGCTAATAGCTGTATTCAAATCTCGCTAACCGTTTAGCACATCTAAAGATATCTTCAACTGCATGTTGACGTCTGGAAGCCAATCAACGAGCCATTTAAGTTTTTTGTCCTTTTAATCGCATTGCACCATTTAGTAATAGATTTTCGGGACTGCGAACGACGAACAGAAAAAGGAGAGCAACGTCGGCCCCACTCGGGCCTCTCAAAGAAACCGCCACCAAATAACAGACCCAAAAGTACGCGATAACCTTTTCGATTCAACAGTCCTTCCAGCCGTCTGTAAGGACGAAGCACGTGTATCGGGCTGTACAAGAGCCCTTACCAGACCACATGACAAGTTGGCTCAAATAATAATGGAAGGATATACTGAAATTTGAGCGTGGTCTCAACAAAGCACTCGAAAGAAAGGTATAATATGATAAAAATACCAGCCAGCTAGCAATCGAGTGCGAAAACACTCTGTGTTAGGTGAATGTTTCACCTGACATAGAGTGTAAAGCGTACGTCGTCGATAACTAAATATAAGGAGTGTAAGGCTCCCGAGAGAACTGACTATAAAAAGATCGACAGACGACGGGTTCTGCCCGGCTGACGAGTCTATAAGGACGAAACACGTGTATCGGGCTGTACAAGAGCCCTTACCAGACCACATGACAAGTTGGCTCAAATAATAATGGAAGTCCTTCCAGCGTTCTGCTATGTAGCAGAGAGGGCTGACACTTAGACCACGTGAAGACTACTACAAACGACCCCAGAGCGCTTGAACGATGTCTTCGGTGAATCAGTCCGCTTTCTCAAAATCCAACCACCTTGCGCAGCTCAGATCTCCGAAATCCATCACATCTTCGCGACCCAAAAGAGAGCATGCATCAGTAGCGAAACACAGGTCATATAGTAAGAAGATCAGAAGACAGATGACCGAAACGAACTGTAGAGTGGAGACCACGAGAATACACCCGCCTTCGACGACGACCGCTCAAACGTTGGGCGGACGTGTTCGTTAAAAGATTTAATAAGCTGTATTCTCAGCTGCCGATGTTTTACAGACCACAGTGTGAAGTTTACTCCACCTGCCATGCTCAAATCAGACCATCACCCATGAGTGACAATCGTGAGAAGAAGAGACGAGTGGAAAATGTGCTGGGGTCCGCACAATTTGTGAAGACGGACCGTTCAGGTAAATGAGCAAGTAAAAAGCAATATTCATGTGATAACAGCCGTAAAACATCGACTGAAGGAAAAACAGTGCAACACTTAGCATTTCACTCAACGGGCACTGTAGTACTGTAGTATCTCCTCCTCCGGTACTCTTAGTATGGGGCGTGTCATACTTATGAGATGGGCGAAACCGTTTAAAACGTCCATATATCACTATGATGCAACACTAAGCCTCGTGAAAGGTTCAACAAAAAGTCTGTGAAAGTAGTAAAAATGTGGACACAAAAATTAAGAGCTTAATAAGCATTTTAAAATCGTAGATGAAACGAACACAGCGACATAAGCACATCCTAAAAAAAGTGGGAAGCTTTTGAAACGCAAGCAGTCTCCCTGGCTACGTGGGTAATTCGGTGAGAAACTTATGATAGTTTTGCTTCTTTATCACCTGTAAGTGGTGCTGTTATTCTGCTACTTTTAGTTATGAAAGAGTATTATACAAAGGAGATTTAAGAACAATGCCCAGATGCTCTTTCCGTCGCTCCGCATCCACCAAATCTATTATCGAATGGTGTAATGCGATCTAAAGAACAAGAAGCCCCAAAGCGCTTTTTTTGGTTTGCAGACGTCAGCAAGTATCTGAAGATATCTTTCGATAAGATAACCGTTCAGCGACTTTAGTACATATATTAGAAAATTTGCGAATGCAGTGGACCTTCATGCCTACGCATTTTTCGCAATCGTACTCCAAGTAAGCCCTCTTCTAAAGAAACCGATCAGGTAGGAAGAATATGAATGAAGTCTGCTAGAATTTTACTGCTATTGATGACGGCCCATTCAAGTGCTCGAGTTTTATCTTCTTTGAAGAAGCAGAAGATTGGCATTGTTCAATTCAATCATGGGCCTCTTTGTGGGATGAGAAAACTTTTATTTTCATTGAACTCACCATTTCTCTTCATAAGGGGGCCATCGGCCAACCAGATGACGTCTAGAGTACTTCTGACGTTACTCGCTGTCGTATTGATTCTCTGCCATATCGTTTATTAAATGAGAAGAAGAAGAAGAAACTGCTCACCAGTTAATAATTCACTGGTTGGGAGAGATTGCGAAATCTCATAAGCATCCATGATGTATCTGCTTCTTCATCACGAAGTCGCTAAGTAGAAAATGAATGGATCCAATGTGATCTTTTTTTTTCGAAGTTCTTTTCGATCTCGAGTGAGCTATCACGCTTTCTTTATGTTTTCGGTCATTTAGAACATCTACGGATAGCTCTCTTTTTGCCGCTCATGAAGCGATTCACAATGCGCGATTTTGAAGCGGCACTGATATCTGCCAATTTGAAGAGTGAATAGTACTTTTTCGGCTTGGAGTGAGTTCAGCCTTAGAATCTTTCAGCTCAAACGAAGCATCTCTATTTTTGTGCATATCACTTCTTACTTCTTCTTGTTTTGGTGATATTTCAACCATAAACCTTCCATACTTTCTTCATATACATATAATTTTCTGTTTGTTGTATTTGATTCTGAGTCAATATTACGCATGAATTTTCTCTCGAATCAATAGAACTAACGTAACAACAATTAATACTGAGATTTGCAGCTTTTTTGCCAAAAAGCTTGCTTCTCGAGATTTTTGGGCAACATTGACGACTTTCTTCCTAGATTTTTTCTCAAAAATCCTATCGTTTACAAGCCGGAGTCTTTTCCTAGTTAGATGATCGTGCTCTTTTTCCATTTTCAACGTATTTGAGCAGTCAAGACCTTGAATTTCTATGAAAAATTTGCGCTATCACTTCGACAGATACATAGGCTTGTACGCATATTTTTGAAACTCCATAATCTGAAATCTTTTAGCTAAATTCTTGTTTTGCGAGCTTCTTCTATAGAGGTGGCTCACGTGTCGTTCTCGGGAACCTAAAATTATAACCTTTGTTAGGTCATATCATCTCCTGAATTAATCGAAAGACTGAGTATTTTAGAACTAGTATTTCACAAATGTGTCACTTAAAGTGCACACAAGGTCCTTCGTCACATCAGGATTATCTCGAATTGTTACTAAAAACCAGTAAGCTTTACGAAGCACCGTTCTACGCTCTTCTGTCTCTTGGTTACATAGTGGTGCACTTCAGATCATCATAATCATGTCTTCCATAATCAACTGCGGTTTGGATTGGTGTCTTCGTCGAAACGCCTTCTTCTTTTTGTTTTGTAGTTGAGTCTCACATTTCACGACATTCGAGATTCTGAGAGCCGTTCACAGCGTAATATGATCATACCAATGATAATTCACGTCTGAAGTGAGTCCTTGTCTCAAAAGAAAAATTCGAAATCAAAACTTTTATGGAAGTTGTCGTAACATTCATTTTGTGAATTAGTCTCGACTCTTTGTATTTAGCAGAATTTTCCCTAAAGGACTGGTTTTGAAGGTTACTTTGAATCATACTCAAGGGGATTTCATTGATGCAACAGAAGTAATTGGGCCAGGAAAACAGTGTAAAAAACAATTAACTTTTTTTTACATCCGGCCAATATTTTCCCTTAAAGCGCTGAAAAACGCATTTGTGAATGATTAAAAGGAATACGCGACGTCCATGACTCATTAGAACGTCTATAGCTACACGAGAAACACCCTAGAATACGGTCCTTATCGGTTTTACGTGGTCATTGGATTTGATACTCTTTGCTTGGCCGAAAAAACCCTTCTTCTGAGCTTTCATGCATTTGATGAATTGATTTATTTTTGAGATCTATCACCCTCAACACTCGTTCATCATCGAGTGTCTGGCCTTTGTAAACTCTCAGCTCATCAACGTCACACGGCAGTGCCTCCTTGTGGTCTACACTCCATCAAGAAACGTAAATGCATTGAATTTTCTCAAACAAGGGTGAAGGGTCGAAACATTCGCTGCCAAACTAAGTGGTGCGCTACACATTACACTGCATGAAAAATGCAGAGGTAAATGGAATAATATTTGGTTGATAGCATGTGACATCCGGATACTACCTGTTTATTGAAAAAGTGCTTTGATCCTTTTAGACAGGATTACCCTTCGGTGCGGCATTGTTGCCGAGCCCAGAGGAAAGGGAGCTTATCAACACCTGGGTGTACGCTCATATCAAAGCTTTGTCTTTATTACAGGGCAGCTCTAACAGTACGCTATGCGAAGCCTATCTTTTCATGTAAAACCCGTTATTTTCAACGCTTTTGATGAGAGGATACTATTGGTTTGCAGAGCTGTGCCAATGTAAAAACAAATGAGTTCTTGGACAAATTTTGGTTGTTTCCAGATGCAGAACAGATATCAATACTGGTAAAGGCGATCTCGAGCTGCACCCCATGAGCTATCCAGCTGTTTGTTCTCGTTTCTTTGGCGAGATTGGCTTACAGAGTACAAGCTGTGTAAATAGAGGCATTCCCATACACACATGCAAGCATATAACTATGTTAGTTAATTGGATGCTGAAGGCACATTTTAACTTCTCGCTAATTAAGTTGACGGTCTCATTTGAAGGGAAACGGAAATCTTTTTCAAGCTAGTCCTTTTTTCTCTTCTGTAGGCGAAATTTGGAAGGGACAGCGATGCCGAGTGGTTAGTGATGTAAGTGACCAAGAACATGGTAGTGGTTTTGGTCTCCTCTCCACACTCTCCTGCAGCCACGTGGAATCACCTTAGCTCGGATATGTTCAAAACATCGAGGAGAATCGGTTTGCCCTACTGCCTACAGTATTCATAAACAGGACGAAACTTCAAGCAGCAACCAAAATAACACGCAAAACCTTCGTAGATTTTCGTTACATTCAATACGGAGAAACGGATCAAATGCCGAAAGTGTTGGATTGCGCCTGTAAATGTGATAGCAGATCATGTGAAATAAAATTCTCAAAGCAACAATCCCTTCTCAGATAAGAATGTGAGGCTACCGATACTGAATATTGGGAACTGCTTCAGCAGTGCTTTCCTGTGATTATAGCAAAAGCCAGATTAAACCAGCAAGTATAATGTACTAAAGCAGAGAAAACGAAGGGAAAAGGAGTATTGAAAAAAGGTTCTGGGAGTCAAACTGTACAATCTTTTTACAAAAAAGATTATTGGAAAGAAACAAATGGTTTTCTGGAAAAATGGAAGAAGCTGTTTCTGATTGCGAACTACAATAGTTGGTCATCAGTTCAATCAATTGATAATTGAGAAATAGACGAGTTAATGGAATCGAGGAAAGTCCATTAAGGCAAGTCGTTTTCTATTCCTATGATGTAGTCGCAGATATAATGTTTGGCTGAAAATGGCTGGAACATCTTCGAGGACAAGTCGGTTAAGAAAAAACTGCTTTTGAAGCTTTTAAAAAGTTCTTCACATTAGTATTATACGACTAGCAAGTAACGATGTAGTAGAGATGTCGAGCACCACCAGCACGGTGATATTTGAGCCTTCTCGAGATCATCTGGCCTCTCATCGGTCCGGAGTCAGGAAATCGGTATCATAGTTGTCCGGAAAAGCATAAAGGATAAAAAGGATAAAGCTCTCGGCGTTGATCAATCCCTAAGGGATGCGCCATCATTCTTAGTCAGTTTACGATTCGTTTTGAGGTGAATGAATGCATATCTGGCCTTTACAATGACTCGCGGTGGCATCCCGTTGAACCGAGTCAGTGCTACTCGTCCTCCCAGACAAGTCTGAGACCAGTCTAGTACCAATGTACCGACTCCGGATGGACGAATGGCTTGGTGAGCCATGAGCGCGAGACCAAACCACAGACCTCGTGTGCGACGCAGAGCACCTCTAACCACTGCGTCACATGCGCTCTTTCTTTGGAAAATAATACTCTCTATAATCATTTGAGAGGAAACGCTGTAGGGTGAATATATAAGGACTATGGGAAGAGCCTACTCGCCCAGTATAAATAATAGCGGATAGTACTTTGACTTAAAGTCAAGCCCACACCTAAAAAGTGTGAGGAAATCGCGGATGTATTGAGGAAATGATGGCATGCAAGGAGTCTCAGCATTCGTACAATAGATGTTAGAGACGGTTAATGTAAATCAAAAGAACTACTTATCGGAGTGCAATTTAAGCAGAGGTAAGTCAGTTTCTCGCGTATAGGGATATGATTCAGTTTCCGTCTGATGAGTTATTGTACCACCTCATGTCATCGGAATAACGAAGAAAAGAAAGAAACGACGCATCTAATTTTTTTCTTATTTTTCCTTTTTCCTGATACTGATTCGATAAATTTGATTGCGAAAATTCTCACAAATTCCTAGCGCATATCTTTTACTTTTACAAAATCTGCGAAAATTCCATCGTTTTTGCGTTTCTAGGTTCTTCCAGTTCATTTTGTGTTTTATGGATAGACTGGTCCATTTTTTGAAAGTTTCTAAACTATCCGGAGTCAATTTTGTTATAGCTCACAGTTCAATACGTTTAGCAGAATCGTAGCCGCAGTGTGAAATCTCTAAAAACGTGCATTAGCAGTCTTAGATTAATTATAAAGGAATTTATACGGACTTACATTTTCTTTCATTTTCTGAATTCATTGACTATAAGTACATCACCAGAATTACGTTCACTTTCTCACAAATGCCTCCCGCGGATTATTTTTGCAATAAAATAATGAGAATTCAATGCAATGGTTGATGAAGTTGGGTGACTGAATTGTTTTATAAGCGAACTGCAGTAGTTCTATAGTCTATGACCATTCAGCGAAGGATTGGTTCTCTTTGTGAAAATTTTTCATTGAATCTCCAAACGTTTTTTCTTTTGGGCGAAATCTGGTGAGAATTCCCATACAGGGGTCAAACAGATCTTGGCTTTGAAGCCTTGTGAACTTCAGCTCGCATGGCTGCACTTTTGTCTGTCTCATACTTTGTGATGTGATGTTTTTCAGCAGTCATGATGTAAATCGAGTTTGTTTAGAGCAGCGAACTTGTCTAATGACTGGTCGGTGTACTAAGTGTTGTGTGTGCAACGTTCTCATGGAATCCAATCAATGATAGATATTATCAGCTGACCCTCTTTCACATTTTATAACGTTTCTTCTCCGAATGATTTACGACATGTTGACATTAAAGACAGCATTGAAAATCGTGTACTGATCTACGACCGACGACTGAATTCATCATATCACCTAAACATGAAGCGATACTGTTGAAATCACCTTTGGATAGCACCTCCTGGAAGCTGATCGCACCTATTTCTCCTATATAGTGTCTTCGATTTCCTAAAGCTTCTGTAAAAGCTTTTGAAGCTATAAACTCTTAAAAGAAGTTGCTGAGTGTATTATCTATTATATTGGCTATCTATTCATTGTCATCGCCAACCTCCACTATGACTCATTCCTCCTTGTTAAACTCCGGATTAAGTAATACAGCCGCTACATTTGTAGTCGTTCACAAGCCCACTGAAACAAATAGGCCATTAGGGGCACATTTCTCATTAGCATTGTTTCATAAGGTTCGAGCGGAAATCAGTCTTTCTGAGCCGTCCGAATCGGCTATCGTTTGCTCCGCCCACCTAAAGCTTAATGTTCTTCCAACGATGCTATGAGTGTGGCAAAGATTATATATTTGCCGACCAGCGACATTCACTCATTTGTTATTCTAATCCATTATTCTCATGACGCCCCGAGAAGGGCGCTTATTAATTTTGATGGTTTCATCGAACTCGTCCCTTCACGTTCATTTTTTTGATGTAAAGTAATGATGTTCGATTAATCAAGCTGCTAGAAGTATTATGAGGAACTTCAATTGATATGAGACTGTCTCTGTGTAAATTTATGACGCTGTCTCTGTGTAAATAAATTGTGTCTTTTGTTTTTGAATCAAGTAGAACAGATAGAAGACATTGGTCAGGCCGATGAATTTGTATAACTGTCCTCACATATCATTTTTACGAGCTTCGAAGCTATATTTCTTACGTAGAGCTATGATTAGACCTGCTGAGCAATACGTATGCCGACGATTGTCTGACTTAAGCACATCAACTATGCATGCGCTAAATATGAATTTATTTACCTCATCAATGCCTAATGGAATGGGGTGCATCACACATCCCACATCAACAGAGTGACGCTAATCGTTTTGTTCTCTTACAAATATGATTCTTTTAGTAGGTGTCGAGCATTTTCGTTCAGAAATTAAATAGTGAAAGTGGCATAGGAACAATGGAATTATTCCTTTCTCAATATACCAATTGATTCATTCATTGCGTAATTACCTTCTGGCTTGCAACATTCTTTTCACACATGTTTGTGCTTTGTGAAAATTATTACCTTGTAAAGCAAATAGGAAATTTCCATATGTCCTGAAAAGCACGTGCATCCTATTGTAATAGAGAATCCGCTAGTCAGAGTTCTCAGCTTTTCTGGAATTTGTAAGTTTCCGTGAGATCAAAGATTTTACCTCAAATAAAGTTTGCCGTACAAAAAATAATTAGTTCCAGTTGTAACATTTTTATGGTTCCCCTCCCGTTATTGTTGATGCAGGAAGTTTAGGAATTTTCTCCACAGATGTCGGTAAGACAACAAATCGTGTAGAAAAGAAATGAAAAAAATTCAAGAAATAATTGTAACCTGTCAAAAGTACAGAGAAGTCTAAAACTAAAGAGGCTAGAGGCCATTTTCGTAGTATTTGGCGATGTTTCAACTCATTTTTCTTACCACATGTTTTCATTTATGCAAACATTATTGTGTTTTAATTTTTCGTTTTCTCATTACTTGGCTCTTGGAGCACGATCTGTCGTCAGAAACAGCCTCTTGAATAACCAACATTAATCGGATGACATTTTTATTTCACCCAAAAAACTCTGCTTAGCAGCATAATTGAATTATAAAACATGTTCATGCTAAAAAGCACATAGCTATAGAACTACTGCTTGAGTTTTTAAGGTTAAGTCTGTAGATTTTTTTTTCCAGATAAAGTCAACATACGCGCCTTCTTAGGTCAATCCTATTTATACATGCGTCGTCATTCGTAGTATCGCTGCTGCTTCACTCTATTTGTGTTCATAATGGGACGGCTTCATCGATTTGATATCGTGCTGAATAACCCGGAAGAGACTTATTTTGCTGGACAAGAGATTTCTGGAAAAGTAAGTTGTTGACTCTTCAATTAGAAAACAATTGAATTTGCACTTATGTACGCGATGCTGATTTTAATTCAAATAAAACTTATGGAGTTTGTCGTTGTTGCATATGAAAGTCCATCTTCTATCAGATATTTTCCACAAATTAATTGTGTTTTTGCGCTAATGAATGCCGCTATTCATTACTTCCATTCTTAGAACAGCGGCTATATTCGAAGTACCTGAAGAGAAATCCGTCGTCAATCACAAAAATACGGTAGCCAAACCCAATTATGACGAAACTTTTCCGGCTGCGGTCAATGAATCAATAACGAGTTTTTCTACTGTGTATCACATTAAGGTCGTTTTGGAACTACTTGAGCCGAAAAAAGTCAACGAAATTTTACTGGAACTGAAAGGCAGAGCCCGAACGTACTGGACTCAACATTCAGGTGAGACCACTACTCTACTCACTTTCAAATTATCGAGATCCAATATACATTAATTCTTTTATGCATTAGTGCCAATGATACGTATGCTGCAATGCTACGTACACTCCACTGAGTTTCCGAACTACTTATGCTTTGAGGAAATTTCAAAATGTAAGGGTTCCAGGTAAATCGCGGAAGCACGTATCCCACTCGGAGCCTTATTTTCTGGAACAGTTCAACACTGCCTACACGCATAAGTTTTCAGTGACAAAAAACGATAACGAAAAGGTCTGTTGTTGATGCCTTATTTGAATGGCCTTTCACTGTGCAAAGAATTCAAGAATTATTAAAAAACCAAAGATCATTTCATGCCCATTTCAGCGTAAAGTGTGTGGCTGTCAGTTCTAAGACATTGGTAAGCTGTTTTTGGCGCGTCGAACTGACATCAATAGCATATTTGTTTCCTGTTGCGTTTCGCGGAGAGAAGAGGAAGCTCGTGTTGGATAGCTGGAGATTACTTATAGGGCCCATAGACGTTGGTTAGGTCTTGCATGTTAACGTGAATACACCCTCTCTTTCACCGGAATCTACAAAAATTCTACAAGATTGTCGAGGGTGTAAAAACTCCAATTTGGTACATCGGCAGTTCTCTGTAAAGAATCATGTAGGTCAATATATTATTCGTCTATGTACTACATAATTTTTCAACTTCATGGCGCCTTCTGAAGGAATTCATAAAGACCAAATGCTGTATAGTTCTATCGTTCTAGTCCTACTTAGATACTTCCATGACCCGCTTCCACTGGTGATATGGGCTCCAGCGTAATTTTCACTTTCTCTTTCACTCAATCGTAGCTCATGACGATGGCATGGTTCGAGTACGATGACGTCCGCATTTCCCATTCTCTTGTTTATTAAGTCGCTTCTATTTACAAAACGCATATTGTTGATGTTAGCAACATACATATTCGCTCTTCGTTTGTCTGGTCGTCCAAAAGGGCTTTTACATTTTCTTGAGATTTCTCACTACTCTTTTTGTCCAGATGTAAATCTTTTTTCAACTCGAAAATAATATAGTTTGAGATTTTTGCTGCA
Source organism: Parelaphostrongylus tenuis (assembly GCA_019055375.1). NCBI lineage: Eukaryota > Metazoa > Nematoda > Chromadorea > Rhabditida > Metastrongylidae > Parelaphostrongylus > Parelaphostrongylus tenuis. The sequence goes on from JAHQIW010007345.1 coordinate 42,769, forward strand.
CATCTCGGCTAGACTCTGTGCATACCGCTTCCAATTTTGGAAAATATCGTTAAAGTGTTTCGTGGGTAGCGCGGAAATTTTTTTGACGTGTTCGCAGTGTCAGCTCACGTCCATGTTATATGACAGAGCTCAAAAAAGAGTACATATCCAAAAGATAAGCGCACGGTTTCGAGTTTGTTGATTAGTCAGTAGTTCTCCTGAGATTTTCAAATTCGGCACATGCAGCCATCCTTGATCTTTCAAATTTTTTCCTTCAGCTGCTCTCCATGATCATCAGCGCCCATGGTGCAGTTATAAACAGGTCTGTATATTCGAGAGACCATTCGCCTCGATAAAACCACCTCTCCATCGTGAATTTCTTATGTATAATACAATTCTTTTTCCTCGTTCGTCACTGAGTTACTGTCTTTGTTGTGCGGGCATCCTTGCACTGCACAGATAACGATGTCATCCGCGAAACGAAGGTTTGATGGAATTTTTCGTCAACACGTATGTTTCATCCTATCTAGTCGAGCGATTTCATTATTCACTGCAGTACAGCGGTGAATATTTTTCTCAGTTTTGAGTTACCTTGCCAAACCTCACTGTCCATGAACATGATGGAGGAGTTGAAGGAAAGCTGCATACTTGTACTGTGGTTTTGTTAGCATCCACCTAGTGATAGTATATAGGGGAGATCTTCAACTAAGTCGACCAGCGCTAATGAGATTGCATTCGTTCTGAAAGTGTCAAAGCTTCTCCCACAGTCAAAAAGGGGTAGGACAAGAAGCAGGCGATTCAACTGGTAGACTTGACTAATGACAAGATCTGGACGTGTTTCATGCACCAGAATCTCTGATTATTGCTCAACTGATTGATCCTCATCCATGACCTTTCATATACGTAAAAGAATGATCTTCGTGAATAGCGCTTGACAATTATATTGCGCGATAGCTACGATTTTTTTTTGCTGACCCTTTCTGGTTAGCATGACTGCGCCCGACGTCCTCCACCGATGTGAAATTGCTTCTATGTCAAGATGAAATTCATCACCTGTATCACCTGTCGTCCTCTTGATCGTCGAGTGACTCGATCGGGTACCAGAAACACTTCCTTTTTTCCCTATCACACGTGCAAGTGTAGCCCAGTTTGTCCTACTCGCTGTAGGGAATCGCTGAGCATCATATCTCTCTTCTATGCCTTTCTTGAAGAAATCAGACCATCGGGTCGGTGCTCTTCCTGTGGAGCGCTTGATATCCCGAGGAATCCAGTCAGTAACGGCTCTGGTCAGTTGGTTGTCGTTGAAGCGCATCATGTATTCGGCCCACCTTATTTTCGTTATCTGATAAAATGTCATATGAATGATAATTACATATAGATTACGGACCCCATCTCTGACCAGATCGGCGATCAGGTTGCGGAGCTTTACTTTCTATATGCGCCCTGCCTCAACAAATATAAACTACTTCCAGCTAGATCTTCGGATGGAAAATTTGAATCTCTTCTCAGTTTGAGAGACTCTGAAAAGAATGAACCCTTTTTCCCGACCTCATATACCTTGCAGCCTGGCGCCTAGAAACACCCCTCAAATAATCTCAACCACGATGAGGCGATAAACCTTCAAAAGGTTTATCTTGCTAAAAAAAAAGAAAAACAACGAGATTAACGTGCTCAGAGAAACTTGTCATTGAAACAGGAGCGAGTGTTGCCGGCCGGCCTGCACGAGGTGCCGTTTTCCTACACATTGCCCAAGACATTGCCCACTTCGTTCGAAGGCGAATTCGGATACATTCGCTACACATGCAAGGTGTGTATTTTTTCTTTCACTTAAAGGATTCATAGTATAATTGACGATATTCTACTCCTATTGGATCGTTAGGTCAGTCAATCGAATTTTTTTAATTCTACGATACCATATGAAGAAAAAGCGCAAATCTAAGGATCAATGATAGGATCGTACGCTACGTCGAAATAATTTCCGGTCGGCTTCAGCGAAAAAGTTATAACCTCGCCACCTGCTACAGTAAATTCCTATCATCATGCTAGTTATTTTTTCCCGTAGAATATGCCCACTCGAATTTGTAGTGTCAAATACGTTCATTGGCTGCTCTATAAAGTCTTTTGATCTCAAACCGAAAAGCACACTTCCGGTTGAAAACTAGTCAAAAATTTCTCACATTCAGGTTTTTCTTTATTACTGCATCAAATTCATACATGAAACAAATATATTTACTTTACATATTCTACCCGTTTATTATCAAAAACGTGGGATTAGTTCGCAATTTCTTTAGTGCTAGTCCAGCAATTAGCTCAGAAAACCGAACTTATTAGTGCGTGCGCTGAGTTTAGGCGTCACTTCAATTGAGATCGTTGGCTAGCGGAAGAGGAATTCAGTGGAGTGCAAAAATCTTCATTAAGCTGTGTGGGAACGTGTGGTTATTTTCAAGCAGGGTCACCATAGAAACGCTCAAACTCGAATTTTGAGCGCAAAATCCGTCAAGCATATCTTTGTATTCAACAGAATAAGTGATTTTTCCATAAATAAACGCAATTGACGTAAGGTACGGCATGCATTATTTTTCACTGCATGAGGATCAAGAGCGATCGTAGCTCTCAAATTTCAACTAACACGTCTCATCTAATACTAAGCATTATTGATTTCACCAATAACCATTAAGGCTTGCAGATTCCTACTGATAAGACTTACGTTTTCTTGTTCTACCAATTCTACACCTTGAATTCTGAAACTCCACGAGTCGTGGTTTTCGCCTTTTTACGACAGGGCGTATATTTGAAACAGGAAATTTTTGTTGAGAGAGCTGATCCCCTTACGTAATAGTTCTCTCCTCGGCTATCACAACTAAAAATTTCATTCATTTCAAATCATCATCACTTTCTGTGTATTTCAGTTGCAAATAAATAGAGCTTAAAGAGCTTCAATAAAAATTATGTATTAGCATACAGCAAAGGTTCTCCTGTAAGAGTATAAGGCTCTACAATTTTTTTGACAAATAAGATTTTGGCGTTTCGCTGGAGTAACTTTAGCATTTTGCGCTATATAATAAAGTTTTAGCTCAGATTCAGGATAAAATCAATGCGGAAGGCCTCCCACCATAAAAGACGATTCGGTCGAATGTATTTGAGAAAAGCAGCTGGAGATCAACAGACTGTTGTTCATGACTATGTTCCGTGTGATAAATTGAAAGTCACTGAATTGTTTTCGATACCTAGTTACATTATCAAGTACTTATGGCATTGAAAACCGTTGGGAATATTTTAGAAAATCTATAAATTCTACTTATACTCTCTACTTCACTTATACTCAATAAAGATTAAATCTAAATTATTTCCCTTTAACTCTCGGAAAAGTTGAGCAATCTGTTAATGAAGATCCTACAGTGATTGCTATTCCAAATTTTATACCACTTTTCAATTGTTCTAATAGCTACAAATCACCCGAAAAAAAACAGGACTATTTCCACTTATCAAGAATCAAATGTAGTTGAGCACACTCGACAACACATATCTACCTTTCGAAGAACACTCGAATCGGATAGAGCGACCATTATTGCAGTCTTTTTGACAATAACACGAATCATACTTCCAGGCAATTTGTGAGCGCCCATGGGATTTTGACATTGTTACTCGAAAGGGGTTTACCGTCATAGGAATAGAAGATATCAACTCCGATCCTCGGGTAGGCCCTTTTCTGAAGATCTTCAATGTTCTAAAATAATTATAGATATCGATCGCTATCGAATAGAGTCAGCGCTGTTCTGCTGACTGATTTTCTTATGTGAGCAATTGCTAACTTAAACCGTCTAACATTTTAGTTGAATGAGCCAATATCGCGTAATGAGACGAATCGCACAGTAGCATGGTGCTGTCATGCTACTGGAAGCATCACTGGCGAGTTAAACTTGGAGAAGACAGGATTCACGGCAGGGGAAACAATTGATATTACGTATAGGTTCGTTCATTTATACAACCAATGGATTTACAGCTCTTTCAATGAACTTCTGCTCAGTGATTTTGGTTCTAAAAAGAAGCTAACGATGTAACTGTAGATGCAGTAGTCGCACTCCTTCTTGCGCTATGTAACCCACCTATTTCTAACATCATGTCGTAAAAACCATGAAAATAGCAAGTGAAAATTTTTTACTAAACCACATTTCTCTAAATCCATGTGCGTTCCACCTCACTCTGTGTTAAAACTCAAACTGCTACCTTGGAAACATACAAATAAGGTAGAACAAATCAAAGAGCAAGAGCAAATGTTGAATAGATTGATGAGGAGCTGGACTGTTAATTTAATGCGCGTGTTTTATGAAATTGAGCTATATATCCTCATATGAGGATATATAGCTCAATTCTATACACACGCGCATCAGTTTAACAGTCCAGCTCCTCATCAATCTATTTATTGCATCTATTGTATATTTTATTGCTTGTTCAGGGTCACCAATGAATGCTCACGAGCAAAATCAGTATGCTTAAAACTTATGCAGAATACCGTATATAAGTAAGGTTTCAACACATGTCCTCTATAATATAGATGTTTTTCTTCTAGAGTATAGAAATTTCCACAGTATATATCCTGCATTTAGGGCAAAAACGTTTGCCGGTCACGAACAGGTGAAAACGACAAATCAGATAGTTTTAAGGAACGAAAAGCCAGAAGTGAGTTTTCTGATGAGTACTATCCACGCGATAGATGTTAAGAAAAAGAACGCTGTTCATTCATCCTTCCTTAAATTTCTTCTATAATTGCGCAGTTACTCTAACAGGTTGAATAGGATGTGGTTTCATGATGAATAATTCATTTCTAACTTTGTGATATTTTTGGATTTCCTACGAAATCTTTGGAAAAGAAATGAAAGCAATTGTCTAAGAAAATGCGTTGGCACTTTTTTGTAGAGCATAGGACTATTATTAAACAGGCATTATGCTTGACCATTTTTGAACTTGTAAAAAAACTATATTGAAAACTTTGTAGGACTTTTTTGGCAACTTATCTACCTAAGCTTACCTAGAATTCCATTTTCATCCATAATTTTTTAAATTGGAGGTAGCGCAGTGGTGATGATGCCGTTTATGACGGACAAAACGCTGTCCCTTCTACCTCTCTTCATCAAGCTCACCAATCCTCTCATTCTTTCGAGATCAAGAAAATTTTTGCTGGGCTTTTCTATATAATCACCTTGCCTTAATCCGAAAGAGCTGGGTGTGTTTGTGGCAATAGAAAGCGCTCTAGCCAAGACTGTCTCAGGATTCCAAAGAGAATCGACTTTTTTAGTGTTCAACTAAATGCATGAATATGACAGCATTCTCGATTACAAACCGGACATTGCGCAAGTCTAAAGATCTTGCGCAAATGTATGCTAGAAAACAAATCGAGATAGATAATCACTTGAATCCGCCCGGTGTGCGACTAGAGCCGCGTAGAATGAATTTCGAGCTTTTATTCGCAGCACTGGTACACAATTTAGTCTTTCAGATTCCAGCGAATAGCGTTTCGAACTTGCTAGCGGATAGAATGGTTGTGCCGTCACTTCCGCCACGGTTAGGCAAGTGTAAAATCATCTCTATCAACTATACCATAGATTTGGAGGTGAGACTATGGTTGTTCATTTCTAAAATTTTGCTCAACATCAATCGAATAATTCACTATTTTTTTGATGAGCAGGCACGAGGTGTCTAAGGGCAGTATTTGCCCCATAAAATATTGGCGTTTTTCAGCGGATTGCTTTCTTCAGAGCCTGAAAAGTTAAATTAGCACTCAATCCGCTCAATCAAGCACTTTTATGATGTTAGTGAAACTTAGTATATAGTCATCGGTCGCCTATTGGACACTTTTTTTCAAGCACTTTCAGCTCTGAATCAGTCCTTGCAAACATTCAACATCGGACGAGAGTTGAAGCCGCGTTTCACCCACACCGGGAGTGCGTGTTCCACTAAACCACCAATGCCACCGCTCGGCTACCACGCTTTCTTCGAATTATCCTTCTGCAGCTTTCATCATATAACCTTAAACGGGTTGCGCTAGGTATTTACATGGCTGATTCAGTCCTACGCACGGTATTACTCTTCCTAAATCTTTCTTTTAGTTATTCATCCTAAACCAGCCTCTCAGATTTTTACATGGATCAGAAATGTGCCTGGCTCATTTCAAAGTCAGACCGAAGTAGAGCACAAGTCATCATGACCATAAACACTCCTCCTTGCGACTCATTCTTGAATTTTTGAGATTTATCCAAAAGCCTCAGGTCTTCTACACGTAGTTTTTTCAGTTCCTGTGACAGCATAGCGGTTTTTAATGTGAAATCTTCTCCGCTACGTCTTTGTGTTCTATGCGTACCTAGTGGAAAAATCTTACTTGGATCTGTTTTTGTTTTAAGCTTTCATTAGGTGCTCTCTTATACAGAGCTCTTCTCCGCATGCTTGACAAGGATTAGGTATGCCAAGCCCAAACTGATGCAATTCCCACTTCAATCGCTACCGTAAATTGTGCAAATCTGCGTTTTGCATAATGGTCATACAGACGGCTGAGAACTAGCAGGCATTTCAGCGCGCTCTGTGACATTCCGCTCACTGCTACAGTCCACCATCGCAACCCATCCTTTTTAACCAGCTTCTTATAGCTAAGCTTATTTCGTTACGTATTCGAGGCAGTTTGAACAGTACTTTAAATAAATTCATTGTTTTGGAGGCGTCGTTTTCTCTCTAAATGTAACCTGAGAACACACAGCCACTAGATATATCCATTTTCTAAGTCAAGTTTAGGTTGTTCCCTTTCTGCACTCTTTCTATGCATCACGTTTTTTACAAACAAGCTATCTGTTTGTGAAGGAAGAAGGTTGGGAGAGATATAATGAACCAGTATGCTTTCATCAGTTTTCTTTTGATACCCTTTGTTTTGTAGGGGCTTTCGGATGGATTTGTTTAACATTTAAGTAGCGCGCGACTGGTCCCCAATAAGAACTGGAGAGCGAAAAACGAAGCAGTTTGAGATGAGCTTTTATCTGTGGACGAAAATAAGTGCTTCACGTTTGTCCTGCTGAGATTATAAAAGTGTTCAACTGAGTAGATTCCTACAATGTATTGTAAATCGACTTTCTTCAGCCGCGGCATAGCCAATCATTCATATTTTCTTCGTTGATTAAGCGTGTAGCCCAGGATTCTGATGAAAAAATTCATTCGGCTTGAGTTTCGACTCGTTTCATCTTCTTCAGGGCCAATGATTCGACCCAGCTGTCCAGTGTCGATCCAAATCTTCACCTTCGTTGCGTTCGAGTCAAACCTTCTTTTATCTCATGTTAACCTTCTATGCTATTATATTATCTTGTTCTGTGCCAGGCGTTCATCTGTCAACTTCTGCTATACAAATTGCCCAAAACTAACATACCATCAGTGTATGATTAGCTAATTAATATGTGTTTTATCTTGTATACAAGAAGTTTTCCGAGCAAGATATTAAAGCAGTGCTGCTCATATGGTTCGTTTCGAACGAAACGAAGGTGAAGACCCACAACGAGAGCGCACGAACTGGTCGACTCGGATCATCAGCTCTAAAAAAGACGGAACGCGCCGAAACGTTAACCAGAAAATTTTTTATCAACATTGTTGTGCTCGAGGCTTAGTTAGTAAAGAAAACATGAGTAGAGTGCATATCAACTGAATTTTTGTAGGCTCTGATAAAGGCGAATGCGCTAAATTGCTGGTCAATAGTGGTAAATGAATCTCGTTGCCAGCTTCCTGTCTGCTCATCAAGGAAACAATGAAATAGTTCGAAATCTTTCCTCTCATCTTCTCCTTCACCTAATTCACTTTTCCTTCGCAACAATGAGGATGACTAGGTTTTGCTTCTCGAATCTATTCCATCAAATGGAGAGCTTGTAACGTTTTTGAAGAGTTGAGCTTTCCTACGTGGCTCCATTCAGACTTTATCACGTATGTTGTTAAAATTTCTGCCAAACATGGTGAATGGTTGCACGCAGGATATTTAATGTATGTGTTTTGAGTGTGCCGCTCTCCTTCACGTTCGGTCCTTCTTCCATGAACTCCGGTCTGTGTGTTCCTTAAAAAACCCAAAACATCTCATCTTGTTGCCATTGTCAAACTAGCTCATACTTTTGGAAAGTTCTCTTGAAAGAGCTGAAATTCTTTTGATGAAATGCCCACATATGATGGATCTCTAGTACCTAGCAGCTGAAGGAGCTTCGCAATTCAGTCTGGGTTAGCCGCTAATTGGATCTTTGACCCCGCGTTCCACGCCGTTGGATATGAACAGATTGGTATAATGGTTGTTTGAGAGGTCATCAACACTGGTATGATGGAAAAGTAGGCTACACAAGGACATGCCCAACTCACATTCAGTTACCTCTAACTATTCTCAAAGAAGTCGAATGTGGGCGAATCTTTTAGGGTCGATCAATGCTGAACGCTCTATTCTTCAAGCTGTAATGAATTAGTTTCGCTTCTCTTCAGGTTGATCAGAATAAACTCGTTTCCTGCGATATAGTAATTGGAACAATACCTCTATTGAGCGAATTGCTGATCCACACTAAAGCACGAAATGGCAAGGACAGCCTAAACTCGAAAAAAGATTTATCGACTGTCGAAAACTGCGTGCAGGTGATTCTCATCTCTTATTCTTATATATTTTGGTTAATGTACACTTCAGTTGAATAGAAATGAAAACTCTAGACAAACCAAAGTGAACAATGATTGCGCAAAGTATCTCGATAGGACTCTTCAAAAGACTGCGAATATTTTGCCTGAAACTGTGGAATAGAGCTACATTACAGAAAAGAAAAATGATGAGGAAAACCTAAAGTTCATCCGAAAGCGGAAGAATGCTTCTCAACTCCAACACCATTTTCGTTGAGGAAACTAGATGTTATGTAAAGTGAAAGCAGGAGCCAAGCAATAGCAAATATTCGAGAAGAAGAAGCGGGCAGGATCCATTTTATCCATTTTAAAAACCTGTTCTCTTCGCTTTAATTGTTTGTTCCTCTGATTTCGATAGAACATGGGAATCCGGAGTGTCTCTCAGCCCTCTAAGCTTCAGAACGAAGACCATAGAAAAATTCTGTAAAGTGTCCATGGCATGCTCATCAATGCTTTTGATGATGGCTTGTGCAGTCGAGCGCGATTATGCGATGCTCCACATAATCGATGATCTTTTTAGTTGATAAGATTTCCTTGAACATGATCTTAGAAAAATCACCCAAAAGTGAATGGAATCATGTGCAAAAATCTCATATCAGTACAATCAGATGTAAAGAAGCATTTTATGCTATGTGTTTTTTTAGTTGACGATCACGGACGAGTCCGGTGAAACCATTTTCGGTGAGCAGTTGAGTAGTGAAATGGATGCTTTGATGAGTAGCCGGAAGCGTGTCCGTATGCCAAGCTCGATTCTCTCTGAACTTTATCCCACTATGCCCAGCCCTTATTACAGGTGATCATTACAAGATGATCATTTGATTTATTGAAGATCCATTACCTGCTGAGATTTGTCTTCATGAAGCATTTTTCCTCACATTTCTTCAAAACAAAATGAACTTCTAAATATTCTGTTGATTTTCCATTAACCTGGCAGCAAACCAAAAAAGGAGAAAAGTCTACTGTCTGTTATAGCATTTCAATTATCATAATAGTAATGCATAACTGTCGCAAGTAGATGATTCATTGCTTGTTCACCGACTTACGCAGATTTTGACATTTTGATTCGGAAGTATAGATGAGTGTGAGCCAGTAACAGCAGTCGTCACTATGCAAGAAGAAACGTGTTCACAGAGTGGCTGGTCTACCTTCGCTCTATTCAGATTAGTGAGCCAATATAATCTTACAAAAAATGAGCTCTATCACATAAAATCTCACACCTGCTATCGTAGCTTGATGTCAAAGTCTGTGTCGAATGTTTTCTGTCAAATGTGTCGAAAATTTGAGGTCGAAACCAGGACAGTGGATTTACTCCATTTCACCACTTGTTAGCACTTACGACAGCAGGTGGTCAAGACGTTAAACACAACAGACATTGTTATATGAAAATCGAGAAAACTTATTTTGATTAGTTGAAGCGAGGTTGGTAAATTAATCGTAGTAAATCGGCTGACGTTTCGGCGATCCTCCTTCTTCAAGGCCTGGGCGTATGTAGTAGTAGACTTAGTAGTAGAGTATTAGTAGTACTAGACTAATAGTAGTAGACTAATGCTACATACGCCCAGGCTCTGAAGAAGGCGAGTCGCCGAAACGTCAGCCGAACTTCTACGACTAATTTACCAACCTCGCTCCAGCTAATCAAGAGAAGTTTTTTCGATTTTCATAAAACAATTAATTATGCCGAGCTTTATAGAAAGTCGAACTTTTGAATTGTCACAACAGACATTGAAGCACACCACACTGAAGCACTGTATAAGGAATTCAGAAGGAAAGATGGCCCAGCCAGTTTTGCAATGTCCTTTGGTGGGCTCGCACTACTCTGAAGGCGAGCTCTCAAATTTTCTTTATGAAAATGAGGGCTATAAATACAATAAGATACTTTTGTATCAAATTCTGCACAATGCACACTTCTAGCAACCGTTAATACGAACTCGATAAGCTGTGACATGCGGGTAGTGGCTGAGTGCCATATTCGGTCTAAGTTTTCCATCTTTTTTTTTAAACTTCATGTTGTAGATTGAAAAACCTCCTTAGTGTAGACCAAACAATTTCGCGTTTTGCTGTGAGCCCGAGTAACATAATTTTTGTATTGTTATTGTACCATTCACTACGAAAATTTCTGCTATCATTTTAATTCCTGCTAACTTCTCCAACACATTAACAATGTATAATGCAAGCGAGAAAATACTCGGCAGCACTGAGAAGCTTTGAGGGACCGACTCACGGTGGATTAAATATGTTGCACTTTTCATAACTTCGTGTTAGCACAAACCCCGAAATTCTTAACAAAAGCGGTTTCTAGTTTAGCGCTAACCAATTATTGTTAAATTTAGTCACAAGAAGGAGAATTTCACTAGACCGAGCACATATGAAAGGTTGTTATCTTCTTGTGTAGTCTGTTTTCACTTATCCTATGGCAGGAGCAATTCTTAATTTATTAGCATATTCCTAACTGGAGAAGAGGTCTACTGTGAAGTCTTGATTAGAACACAGGAAATGGGTAGTCAGAGGATCCTGCGTTGTACATTGGTCAGTGGCTGTTTGATCTCACGCATGAGACCCACCAAGTGTGCCGTCCTTCCGAAAGTGCGAAACTGGTGTCAGACTTAGTGGAGGAACAGGCACCGATTTTATCCACTAATAGCCTATATGAGTGGTCGTATAGATACGCATTCAATCAGCTCAGCGCTTTCATGGAGTCAAAACGATAGCAATTCTTCTAGGCTTTTGACGCGTTATTCTACATCCTTTTTAAAATCTGAATCTAGCTTGCTGCATCATGTTTGAAGTTTCGAGTGTTTGCAAGTTTTTTAACCATCCCGAAAACCTTCCTGAGTCGTAAAACGGAAAACTTTATTCCAAGTCAGAACAGCGCTGGTGACCGCCTGTGTTGAAGGCGAAAAACACAGGTCTTACAGGATCTATGAATAACAACGCTCTGCCAGTTGTAGCGGGTCGGTGCAGACAGAAGTGCGTAGGCTCTGCAGTCACATTTGGAGCTATATATGACATCACTAACCTCTTGAATGACGGCGCAAGTCGGCAAAACGGATGAAAAGCTGGACTAGAATGACATGTGAATACGGTTTACTCAACTTCTAGAAAGTAAAGCGTCAGCTATGTAAAAGCTTTTCGAGATGGTCACCACAAGAAAACTTGAAATCTTGCAAATCACGTGGTTGTTTTTGACGTCGACTTTGTATTTTGAGGCAGATTGTAGCAAATCCCAAGAGCGACTGTCTATTAACCTCGGATGCTTCGAGAATTTTTTTTCTTTCTTCTTAAGCGAAGCACGAGGTGTTGAATCCAAACTTTATTCACACAATCAAACAGCTAGCGTTTCGGCACGTCGCCTTCGTCAGAGCCTGGAAAGGTCAAAGTTGTGACCTTTGTGAAGCCGACTCGCCGAAACGTTAGCGCTTTCACTGTGTAAGTAAAGTTTGATTTGACACCTCGTGCCCCGTTTAAGAAGAAAGAAAAAAAGCAGATGGTAGCGCAACATCGAAAACATCCCACCATCGTTGTGAAACGCAAGTTTTTGAGTAGGAAAAGTAGGAGAAGCCGATAATCCTTCAATGGTTCCTTAATACTTTAGAGTAAACATCTTGTAGATCTACTGTAATAACACGAATCAGCTAATATCCGTTTAATCTCTTGTCAGATCTTAAATTATAAGTGGAAGAAGTGGAAAGACCTAGAGATCGGGTCAACTCTGGTAAAATACGTGAATTTAATGAGGAAAAAGAGAGTAAAAAGCAAGATATTGATCCATAATGAATTCTATTACTTCCAGTATTTTCGTTTTGCCTCAGTTATTTCTTGATACATTATTTTACTACGTATATTTTTACACCTTTATCTGTTTACGTGGCACCTACAATAAAATCTTTTGGTTTTCAACCAAAGTTTCCGAAGGGAATGATTTTGTTAAAGCTTCAAATTATAGGGAGTCATTCTACGGTCCAGTCGACATTTCTGATGAAAAGGAAAGTGCTCAATACGGTGAGAAGATGTTCACACCGAAATATCCCTTCTACACTGAATAATTTGAAAGCCGCCAATCATTCACCTTCTCTGATGAGATCATTTATGACTTAATGATTTTTCTCAAAGATTCTCTCATGTATTCTGTTTAAAATCTTGTCAACTCCATTTTATTGCTTAAATGTGCCTGACACTTGGCTAGGAATGGAAGTATCAATAGAATTTCGCTCGCTTTTTTTATTTTTCAATCCCAAAGAAAACAGATAGTTTATCTTTGTCATATCTCGTGTATAGCTCCAAGCACCAACAGAAATTTGTGCTCCCATAGATTTTGTTAAACCATTACAGATAATAATGCCACGTTTTTCAAAAAGTTGTGATCAGTTTTCTTATCTATTTCGTGTTTAACACATTGGAAACGGTGTGGATAATATAGTGTCCATGGAACAGTAATTATATCATTTCAAAACCATCTATTAAACCCCTTTCAAGCATTTTTCTTAGTTTCTATACCAAAGGATGAAACGACGATCTCAATTAAATAGTACGGAGCTCTAGAACTGATTGATTATCAAGTTAATGTGATATTTAATGCATTACTCAGCCACTCTGTGGGTGATTGCTTTCTAATGTGTTAAGAACAAATTATACAGCCCAGAAATAAACATAATAAGCGAAATGGTACAAATATGCACTATAACCAATAGATTGATGTGTAACATGGTGAACAATAATGTTCAAAAGAAACATTTCATGCTGGAAGAGTGGTGGTAGAGCAGGAGCGTCGGTAGTGAAACTGATTAGCACGCGTCCCGGAAAGGGTGAAATGCGCTTTCAATCCCCGTCTTGAGTCAACGTTTTCCATATCACTCAACGGATAAAGAAGCATCGCAGTTTCAGACCTCAAAAAAGTGACAACTTCAAGAGAAGAATCGAAGATTAGAAGGTGGAAAAGTGTCCCAGTGACGCTAACATCACCCAAAATTCTAAGGAGCATCGCACTAATTTGATAACACACGGTAACGAGGCTCATGATGGTTTTTGTTTTAGTGGTTGATTTGTTCCATTTCATGTTTCTTCAATACAAATAATTCTTTGGAGAAGTAATCAAGAAATGAAAGAATAGCCCACGGGTAATAGTTTCACAGCGACAAAACCTTTTTGACGAACCAATTTTTTGGGTGTTTTTTATCGCATGTGGCTATGGGCCCACATTATTTCCTCTATGTTGTTGGTAATAATGAATTCATACGTTTTATTCTAGTATCAGATCGTTTTTGAGCGCTCATATTCCAAATTTTTTCAATGCAGCCAATTCCGACATTTTTTATAACAGCATCGGTTTGCTATTCACTAGAATTGAGCTCTGTAGGAATGTAAATGGGCGTGGAGGAGTTATTCGTGCGAAATTTTCTTTTGAAGAAGATAGAGGTGGAAGTTTTTGTGCACGAACGCGGATCGTTAATTTGTTTCCACTCTCTAATTCAGGCAAACCCTTCACTTAGACAGTGGTAACAAATCAACACCAGACGTACTCGAAAATCAAAACATAAAGCTCTAATACCGTTTAGGCTGTAATGGTTTGCAGTTCGCTTGATTGGATGGTAATGAGTAACAGGACAACTTTTTTTTCTGAAAGTAAGACATTTTCAGTCATTCTATTAGAACAGAAAAGCTCTTTCAGATGTTTGCCCAAGAATTTTCCCAATATTGAGTGTTCACCTAAGTGCAAAATTGTCACTTAGTTCAATACACCTCAGATATTAGCTTAGTCTTCATGATACTTGTAGAGCTCACATATGTGCGCTTTGTTGATCATTCACATCACGAACAGGATGTTCTGAACTCGTCGGCAGCCGTAATGGGCTCTTGAGCGACGTACTGGTCACAAACGAGATTTCGGCTCATTCATGATATTCGATAGGGGATTTGAAAGAGTTCCGATGTAAGCATCTCATTCGAATGCTCAAAAGTTCGCAGCTATCATAAGGGACGCACCATCCTAAAGAAGAAGATTCCCTAGTTTGCTTAGATGTTTTTGCAGAAGATTATTGAAGGACTGAGGCATTAAGGAATGAGGGATAGAGCTTCTGACGGTGAGCAATATTTGAGAGGAGCGTAACACATTCGACTTCATCAAGTATCGCTTGAGATGATTCAATGCGAATCTAGCCTTTACAATGACTCTCGGTGGTCTAACGTTGTATCACGTCAGTGCCGCCATCCTCTTAAACATGTCTCGTACCAATCTGCAGACCTTGAGAAAATGATAAGGTTGGCGAGTCTTGGGCACAATATCGAACTACCGACCACGTTCATGTAGCAAAGCACTTCTAGCCACTGCACTACTCGCACAAGGTGGATGCAATTAAATTTATAGTTGGCTACATTTTGGCGTCCTAAACTTTGCAGGGAAAACGACCGTTTTCAATGGCAATGGCAGGTTCTCATGTTGTTGAAGTCAAACAAAACCCTCCACAAGTCGATTATGGCGAAAAGAACTTATGCATCAACAAAAAATCTCTTAAATTCTCTGTTTGCTGATGAATTGTTATCTCTTTAGGGAGTAATAACATAGCAGGAACAATGCACACTGAACTTGAGGGAACGATATAGTGTTTGGATAACGCATAGACGAAGGAAAACCTATTCAATGATGTACACATGGTGTGGTAGCCATCATGTGCACACTAGACGTCTAAGACATTGTAAAGTGTGAAGAAAATCAAAAGGAAAAGGGAGAGCAACATGGGCCACTATTGAATCGATAATCAGTTCTTTCTCATACAGCAGTAATATGAGTTGAAATTACAACCGCTTAGAGCTAACCTGCACACATATATCTACCGAATTTGAGATGAATAGATCTCAAGGCCTACCATGTTTTCGAGATTTATGAGATCCACTGCAAAATGTAGACTGGCCTGATATTTAATAAGAGGAACATGTTACAGACAGAGGAATAGGACTACAGAGCGATTTTCAAGAGAATCCAACCACCCTCTCAGTCATCATTTAGGTGATAGGCCAACGTACTGTCTGCTCATTTTGCAATGAAGATTGGAACGATCTCAGGATCACGGAATGAACTTTGCAATTTATCACCTAAGAAATAGGCCATTATTAAGGAGAGGATTATGCAAAAAAATGGATGACGGGTATGCGGCACAGACTGTATCTGAAGAGGGCGCATTGGAGGATGAACACTAGCGAGTTTGGCACGCACCAAATGCAGACGCTTATTTGTTTGATGTTTATCGCCGATAAACAAATAAGTCAGGTCAATGTTAGCCTTGTGAGCAAAGCCTTCAGGAACAGTTTTTGAAAAAAAAAAACAGATACAACCTGCCATTGCTTCCATTTACGCAGCAGATAAGTTCCGCAATAATTCGCTAGCCTCAGAAGGATTGTAAGCGTGTTTGCCCAAGACGAGGAATTTAACGAACAAATCCACGTGTATATTGCATGAAACATCTAGTTATTGGGGTCCACTATCAAAAAGTTAATACTCATGGTAAAATTTCATTGACGTGTGTGGCGCAGTGGTTAGTGTTCTGTGTACACACGGTGTCCGACGATTCTCACCGCCCCACAGCTCAACAAGCCTTCCATCTCTTCGGTGTTGAGAAATTGTTATCAGACTTGTCCGGTAGGATAGCAGCATTGGCTAGATGAATCGACAGGCTTCCAGTAGCCATTGTAAACGCTAGACATGCATTAAATTACTCTAACGATGCTTGATTAATCGAGCATGGAACTCCTCTTAAGGATTAATCAACGCCAACAGCTTTTGTAGCCTTTATTATAGTACCACTACTATAAACGGCTTATCATTCATCGTGAAAACCGGATAGCCTGTGTATTTGTCGAAAACACTTGTGACAAATTGCTTATCTATGTTTGAGTACGCTGCTGCTTTGTTGCTGATTGTGAATTTGCTTCGCAAAGACAAATTTGATAAGTAGAAAGTCAAACACCTCAACTTAACTTAAACCACAAATAGCAATATAAATTCGTGAAAGCACAAAAATTAACTTCAGAATTATTGGAAGAACTATGACGTCAAGGAGTTCTAATGAGATTATTGTTAAAAAAATGAAATGAGAAAGAAGCGAGCTTGTTGATTATTCCCTGAAAAATCCACCGAGGGTGGTGCAATCCACTTTTTGACTCATAGCTAGAAGAATGAAGTGCTTATTTTTCTTACAGATTAATTTGTGGTGGCCTATAAAATTATTGATTCCTTGCTGCCGTCCTCTTAAAAATACGTCTAGCATCATTTTGTCTATCGTAACTGAATAGAAAACTTTAAAACTCTAGGCGACGAATCACACCAGCGATTGATTTATGTGTGTGATGTAAATCATCTCTTACTAATGCACTCAATTCTGCCTTAGCTAACAAGAACAAATAGAAAAATAGTGAGATGTTGAGATGAAATGCCAAACTAGTAGTTCAAAAGATTTATAGACAACAAAAGCACTTTCTAAAACAGCCATCTCTATCTTTCCTTTTGATCGTCCTGTACGATTCTTAATCTCCCATACCTTTTATTACCTTGCCATCATAAAGCGTCGCATTTTTCTACACAAACAACAAGTGCAGGGAGCGCCATGGTCGAATGGTTGTGATGCTCGTGGATGCGCACGCTGGTTAGACCACACCCCAACACTTTTCGGCGGTCGACAACGAACGCCATACGGAACGCCACAGACAGGCTACCCTCGAGATTGCAAGGAGACACAATCAACCAGTAATCCATGAGAAAAAAAAGCGAATTAGATCTCAGAAGTACTGAGATCAGCCTGGTGAAAAGTAGTACTATGAAGACGAATCAATAAAATAAGAAAAAAGACGAAAACATGACAAATACTTTGCAACGACTATACGACGAGGGCCTGTATATTCGCGAGACCTGCCCCACAACACGCGCATGGCCTTTGTTTCGTTTCTCGGCCACGATTAAACTTAACCCTACAGCTCTCACGAAATCGGTAAACTTGTGCATGACTGTGCGGGAGGACAGAAGCTTTAACTTCGCACATTGATAGGTTATTGTATGGGCCAAGCATGAATTCAGTCACCTCTACGATGCTCAACGGGTACTGCCCGTTCGTTCTTTGCCATAGCTGATCCAGTGGAATATGTTCATATTTCAGCGCATATCGACCTGTCTTTTTCCTTGAGAGAAATAATTTTATAGTAAACATAAAGCTTTGAAACTGCTAACTTGACAGGACTGTAAGTGAGAATTCTCTTTATCGTTCTGTGGTTATGAATGGCATACTTAGCACTGTTTACTATGTGTTACTGTGGTCGACTGTGCAAACGCATTATTCTCGGCAGTTCACGCTTTCTCTCTTAAGCCCGAACTCGAAGATTATTCAAACTACTCACCTTTGGCGATTCTGCATTTTTCAGAGTCTGAAAAGATTAGAATGTCCACAATCCAGTCGGTCGAACACCTCCAATACTTTATTTCGGATACGCGCCATAAATCCAAGCATGACCCGCACGGAGGAAAACCTTCCTTTCATGCATGATATGAGTCAGTTTATTTTACTATCATTTTGATCTGATAGAAAATGCTTCGCAGTCTATGCGATCTCTAAACGGTTGTTCGCCACTTGGGCAGCTTAGTGGAAGAATCATGAGACTGGGGACTGTGTTGAGGATTGTTTTGTGCTTGACACGTTTCAAATTTAGGCACACAATCTGAACTAATGACGAGTTTGGCGGGCTGGGTTGTGGGCAACCTAAGTTTTCCAGGCTCCAAAGACAGCGAAGCCGGCGAAAAGTTAGCTATGTATTGTACCAGCCTCAAGTTTTATTCCACAGAGAATAAAGGTTTGGAATATGCTGAGGTTGACAGATAGTCGATCTTGGAAGACTGTTAGTATTTGGGAGTATTTTGCAACTAATGCTTTATCTGTCGCTATTTTTTTATATCCGCACATTCCACACAACAATCGTTTAGATTTAAATGAAATAAAGACTAAACACTGATTTTATAGCACGAGATCTTCACCTATAGAATCATGAAATTTAGAGAGTGCCTTCTTTAGTCTCAAGCTTTCTAATTTGCTGTTTTCTATTAGCTATTAAAAACAAATATTCTGAAAAACCAACCTTCATTTAACCTGCGCATCGATCAATCATTAATTCCTCTCCTACGGTTTCTTTAATACGATGAGGTGATAATAAACTTAATTTGATTAACATCTCCATGTATTTGTCTTCTTCAAAGGCGATTTTTTAAGTCGATCGTTCACAGTCGTTCAACGTCGTTGTTCGTCTATGTCATCGTTGTCTTTCGAGTCGATTCGTCTTCGCTGGAGTATTGCTCGAATGAAGGGCCCCACTCGATGATTGGGAAAACGGCTACAAGTAAGCGGCACTTATGAATACAAAGCGCCAGATGGGTGCATATTATGACTTGTTGTGCCTTGACTGCTCGGGAAACTGAGGCAGATTTAGTCATCAAAACATGAAAGCTTTACTGATACACATTAGTGATTGGATGAGGTCTTTTTCTTCCTCTCTATGAACAGATAAAAAATCAAAATGGAAAAATCGGCATAGAAGTGGTCAGAGAGAATCCAAAACGTGCATAGCATCTATGCGAGCAAGTTAGCTTTTATATCGCAAAAACGCTTACAAGCCTAGAAAGTACTGTCAAGCTAGAGGTGGACTTGATATGGAGCAAATCCCTTAGTACTGCATAGGACAAACGAGAGCATTGCTTTCCACCTTCCAGCTTCGCTCGTTTACTATTATACTCAACCGATCATTTCTTCACACTTCAATCCTACTCTTTCTTTCCTTGGTCATATTCCAGGCACAAGAGGTCTCAATCGATTGAATCAAATAATTGAAAGTGTTACGCAAACCAAATAGTTGAGAGTGTTACGCAAAGTGTACTAGTTATCACAGTTGGTATTTTCAGCCTTCTGAAAATAGTGAAAACACACTGATAAAGACACACTTCATTGCCTTATATCTGAGTTTTTACAACAGCGTCAGGCTTGCTTGAAACTCATTCTCTGTTTAAGTAAAATTATTACATTCTTTAATTCACACTAGCAATTTGGAAGCGTTTTTTTTTCGATAAAAGTGCTTGTGATTCCAGTTCATAAATCATAAGTACCAGTATTTCTTTGCTCTGTTTTAGAGGTTCGTCAAAATGGATTCGCGGCTCTCAATCGAACATCATCACAGTGATGAGTTATGAAAAGTTACAGAACATGATTACCAAAAGCACGTAATATATAACATGAATTTTCTAGGCGCTTTCAAACGTTTCAGCCAAGATTAGAGCCCCTTTAGATAGAGTTCGATGCAAGGAATCAGAGAATGCTATTGGCTGTCAGATTCTTTCAAAACAGACTGAGTAATAACGCATAGAATACGAATTTAGATAGAGTTTGATGCAAGGAATCAGAAAATGCTATTGGATGTCAGATTCTTTTAGAACAGACTAAGTAATAACGCATAGAATACGAATTTGTTATACAATTTCAGCATAAAATCAAAACAGAAAAAACGAAGCATGTAATATTTAACATGAATTTTCTAGGAGCTTTCAATCCATAGAATCCATGCTCTTCAGACAACTTTCATGAAACACCGTTTATGTGTCGATAACTTGTGAAACGATTTCAGTTGTATTAGAAATCAAAATGTCATATATCAGAAAAATCACTATATAACAAAAGTTATGAATCATTCTGATGATTTTTACATGGTCTACATGAAAGAAGGGCTCATGTGACGCAATGGCTAGAGGTGCTCTGCGTCGCACACAAAGTCGATGGTTCGATCTAGCGCTCATGGTTGACCTAGCCATCCATCTTCCCGGGGTTGGTAAATTGGTACTGGACAGATCACAGACTTGTCTGGGGGAATAAACAGCATTGACTCGATACAGCGGGAGGCCACCGCGAGTCCATTGTACAGACCAGATATGCAGTCAGTCACCTCAAACGAAAATAAAAAATCAAAGACGAATGCATGGCGCATCGATCAGGGATTGATCAACGCCGAAAGCTTCATCCTTTAGGTTTATTTATCCTTCATGAAAAAAACATGTAAAAATCATCAGATTGATGTGTAACTTTCCATATAAAATGGTCACACCTCATATTTGCGCAACTCCTGTGCTCATATCAATCACTTAGTTTCATCGCATCCATCACCCACCCTCAAGGTCCTCGCAGTTGTATGTGAACTCGATTGCTGCTTAAGAGTTTTTGCTTTTCGTGAATCTCGCTCAACACTTAGAGAACGGATCTTGTGTAAATCAGGTTAAGGTGTTCTTATGTTTTGCCTATGGGCAGTCACCAGGATTTGGCAATCAGAAGGAGAATTTTCAAGGCAACTCTGTTACGATTCTGGCGACTAGCGAAGACTCAGAAGATTGACTGACGAGCGTGGGGCGAACCACCGACAGTGTGAAGTTGCACAGCACCTCTCCAAATACTAAGTCTAACACTTTACGAAGTGCTGAAATTGAGATAGAAAAAATGTAAATGTAAGATATTTGAGACAATGCGGAAAATAGATTGGAACAAAAACTTTTAGAGAATCACTTTGCTGGACGAAAAAGTGCTCATACATTTCAGAGACTCAAAGATTTACTTTTCCTATCATTAGCTCTATGTTCACCAAAAAAGAATGAATTTTGATTTTCTCTATGAAACACAAGATCTTTCATTGATCTTTTTCTTTCTTAGCTTTTTTGGTTATCCTATAATCCGTGTTCCACTTCTAACCATGTCCATTATATTCGATCGATCAGTAAACATGAAAGACACTAAAAACAAAGTTGACTAAGTTTTACAGCATCTTTGAAAAAAATCGGACTTTCGGCATACTTTTGATAAATCTCATCTTATTAAGCTCAATGAGCTTATTGTCTCTCAACAGCTCGTTAACCAAAGTTGTCAACATGAACTTTCTTTGGCTTTTAGCAACTATGTCGATGCTTTCGTCAGCGATGCTAACCAAACGAAGACCTGCTGTGAATGAGTTTTGTGTCGAGGTTAGCGCTTACAAAGGAGTTTTTGGTCCACTAGACATTTTCCAAAGTTCACTTTGTTTGTGTAGGCTTAGAGAGAGTGTCAACTTAATTAAATAAAGTTATTAAGAAGAGATTGAGACCTGTTGAATTTTCTAGTGTTACAAAATGTTTCTTATACTTATATAAAAATTGTTCCTTTTATAGCGGTTATTGGGCCAAAAGACTTTTTTTAGTAGTTGTTCAAAGATATAGACATCTCAAACAGAATTAAGATAAGGTGATGTTTAAAGTTTTCATCCATAACCGTGTGACTTCTTCAATAACTAATGTTGTAGACGAAGCTTCACCTTATCCTCTTCAAGGTATATTTTTGCTTATTTTGCACAAGCCGTCTTTAAATCTATTGTTTTTGCTGTTTGTGGAGTTTCTCCTTTTTTCACGTGAACCATGCCGTTGACTGTTAAATGTGTCATCTGCCTAGAAAAGTGGACATTCGTGTTAGAGCGTTCCCTCCCAATGTGGAGGGAGTGAGCTCATATAGGCACATCTTGAACCAATTTTTGACCCCAGATGGATAAAGAGCTTGGTGAACCTGGGACAGGGTCGAATTAACACCCTAACACCTTACTTGCTGTGACGGTGTTACTGATATAGGGTCTTGTGATAGATTTTTAGGTACTTTTGTGACTATGAAATATGGTGAGATCAAATTCAATATACTATTCTTTTCGAGTGTTTTGTTAGAACCAAGCTTAAATTTCAACATATCTCGTAATTATTATTTGAGCCAACATGTCATGTGGTCTGCTAAATGGGCTGACTTATTAAGCCCGATACACGTGTTTCGACATCGGCGGTCTCATAAGTCGGGCCGTACCCTTCGTCTATAGCCAATCCTCTCGGGGCGCTCAGTTCCCTATACTAAGAGTAGGCGACGACAAACACTTTGCACTGTATGTCAGGTAAAATTATCACTGAACATTTTTGAAATTTGAGTGTGCTCTTGAGGAAACACTCGAAGCGAAAGATTTGATATACTAACGATACCAGCCAAGTAATTTTACCTGACTTACAGTGTAAAATGTTCGTCGTCGCCTACTCTTAATATAGAAGAGTGAGCCTCACGAGAGGACTGGATAAAGACGACATAAAAATCATTCAAGCTGAATTCTTCTTCCAGAGGATTTCACTTTTAGGCAAAACGCCCTTGCGATATTTACGCGATGAAACAGGAGTTAAATAATCTTCTTACGGAGAAAAAAGTTTTCTGGCCAACCAACGACGGTCCTCATTGCTGATTGATCCGCTACGAACCGATAACAATCCGCTCATTCTTGGGTATGTAAGACTGTTCTCATTTAGAGGAAAGGTCACAAACTACGTTTACAAAGGGCTTTCAGCAAACTAAAAAACTACTATCATATCTGTGTGTTTCAGTTTTTCGCATTTATTACGTCGCCTTACCAATGAGCCAATGGCTGGAGATAAGCACTTAGCTCAGTTGGAACTCATCGAACAAGTTATTCAGGAGTGAGTGCAAAGCATTTTGCCAGTCGAAGTGCAAATGATAGTGTTCTCGAAGCCAACCAATTGATCCACATGAAAAATGCGAGGCATTTGATTTTATTTATTCTAATTCATATATTATATAGAGTTATGTATATAGGTAAAATTCATATATATGTCAAGAATCCGCTGCGGGAATGTTTTCAGGTGACCTATTGATCTATAAAAATAGCAACTTAACTAAGCCAGACAACCTTGGTACTGCGAAGGGTTGAGAAATTAGTTAGCTAGGGAATGGGATAAACAAAAGGCGTGTGTGTTGCCGGACACCTCTAACTAGACTATACTAGCCCTTTCTTTATCGGTTATTGAATGAAATTGATTCTGATCTGTTGTCAAATTTGTCAGTGTGCTTTAGAGGAATTTTTGACACAAATACAAGAAAACTGATATCCGTTCTTCCCCCTGAAACTCCTCAGGTAAAGCGAAATTTTGAATTATCACTGTCAATGTTGTTTATGTCGATCATTGTCGAGTGGCCAAAATCCATCGAAGGAATCTCAAAAGCAAATGAAACTGTGGAAATCGACATGCCACCGCTTATACACAAAGCTCGCAGTGTGGTGAAATGCAGGACCAATCACCCATCTATGAGAGTAAAGTAAGTTTCGTTTAGCTTATTCTGCTATTTATTTTAAACCTATTTTTTGTCTTCTGTCTTAGTATCTATGGCTCCATATTTTCTGAAATTTTTGGTCAGCAAGCTGCAACAAGAATTTCTATCATGTTTTCAAAATCTCTCATTTGTTTTGTTGAAAACATTCGCCGTTATTTTCTATCATTAAGTAATTTGAAAACACCACAGTGCGCTAATTACGTGCCAGTGGAATGGAGCTGCTTAGTAGTGTTCATTCGTTCAGAAGACACACGAACTTTTACTGTTTTGGTACTGCCTTTTTCAATCATTGGAGAGGCGATAGGTACTGTAAGCTCATCAGTTTCTACAGAGATTCGCTACAGTTTTACCTCGAATTTCTCAAACGAAAACGTCAAACTTCTTAGCTTCCTCGACCCAAATGAGAGTGAAGTGGAAGCTGTTTGTCGCACTTTGGAAAAGTGCTAACTCCACCAACCACCTTTATGTATAGGATGGAGTTGATGGCGTGAAACAAAGCTTACAAAAAACATTTTCATTCCTAACACTACGAAATCAAGCAAACTTTCGAGTGACCTTATGAACCTCCGATATAACCGTTTTTAACCTTAACGTGGAGGCCGTATTTGGCAGCGCGGATGAATGCAGACCTATGTGAACATTGTTGACATCATAAGGAAAAAACGACCTCAAAGCCTTTCTCAAGAGAAAAATGGCCTTTAAAGCTCAAAAAAGGCGAAGAACGCTTAAGGTAGAGTGACCGAGTTTACCAGAGTAATCATAAGAACAAGACTAAATATAATCCTATGAGTAAAGCTGAAAGAAGCACACTCAACTTATCTTTCAGCATTTAGCGACTGATCTCGTAATTGCTGGATTCTTCATAAAAAGCCACAAGGATAAAGTTTTGTCAATAGACATGCCATGCTTAGAGAGATTAAAATTTTTTAGAAAGAAAGATGGGTGGTTCGTGAGAAAAGAGCTCCTGTTTATGCCACTTTATGTAAGCTATTTTAGAATATGTGCTATTACCGATGATGCTGAGGATGGTCTGCTTCCACAGCCAAAGATTGTTGAAGCTTTTTTCAGAGCATCGCTTGTAAGATTATCACAGGATGGCAAAGAGCCAAGGTGAGTATCCTGCCTTATTGCGCGGGCAATTGGCATCGCTGAAACATTCCTGAGGTCTGTAAAAGCTCCGCCGACGTAATTGATCATATCTAAAAATATATATATATATTTTATATCCATATAAAGGATAAAAGGATAAAGCTCTCGGCGTTGATCAATCCCTGAGGGATGCGCCATGCATTCGACTTCAATTTCTAACTTCGTTTGAGGTGATTGAATGCATATCTGGCCTTTACAATGACTCGCGGTGGCCTCCCGCTGAACCGAGTCAATGCTGCTTATCCTCCCAGACAAGCCTGAGACCTGTCTGGTACCAATTTACCGACCTCGGAGGGATGGATGGCTTGGTGAGCCATGAGTGCGAGATCGAACCATTGACCTCATGTGCGACGCAGAGCACCTCTAACCACTGCGCCACATGCGCTCCTTATATCCATATATACATATATATATCAGGATTTTTAGTCAATGTATCAGCATTTTCCCCGCAGCCAGTGTGAGTAAAATATGGATTCAATTCCCCATGAGCTCAAATGTTTCTTATCTCTCAGTATATCTGGATGATCGACCATACTTCAAAATTGATGAAAAAGACTTGAAAAAATGTCCAGTGAGTGAAAAGCTCACCAGCCATCTGCTTTATATTTTTTGGCTGTAAAATAGAGCCAATTTCCTTTATAGAGCTCGAAATGCACATTTCTCGTCTCTTGGGAAATATTTTTGATCGGCTTTGCTGATCAGGTACAGAATTGTCATGTCATCGTGGCAAAATGGCAGGCTGAGGAATCTTAGGAATCTTTATAAAACATAATTATACCTTTATTTCGAGTGCCTCGTTTAGACCACGCTCAAATTTCAATAGATCCTTTCATTATTGTTTGAGCCAACTTGTATATGGCTGGTAAGTGCTCTTGTACAGCCCGATATACGTGTTTAGTCCTTACAAACACGTCAGCCGGGCAGAACCCGTCGTCTTTCGATTTTCATAATCAGTTCTCACGAGAGCCTCACACTCCTTATAGAGAGTCATCGAAGCCGAAGTGTTGGGTGGAGGTTTCACTTGGCATGGAGTTTAAAGCGTTCGTCTTTGATAACTCTCTATAAGGAGTGTGTGGCTTCCGCCAGACTACATGACAAGTTGGCTCAAATAATAATGAAAGGATCTTTACATTCTCAACTTTACTGCTTCATTTATGTTATTGAGCTTATAGGCAGTTAAATGGGAGTTAAAATTGATCCCTACTGCTGCTTTAGTATAACTGGGTTTGATACCCATTTGTGCGTCCAAGATCACCAAACGTCGACGAATGATTGTTGGTAGCATCAATAAAGATAAAACATGGCCGAAAGAAAAGCAAAGCATAGGCCTCTGCTGAAAAATGAGTCTCCGAAAAGGGTATTTGTGGAGAATTCCACCTGAGATTTTTCAAGGTTTAGGCGTATTCTCAGCATTCTTGTGAAGCTTTTTCTCATTATATACTTTGAGAAAAAACCATTTTCTGTTAAATTTGCAAAGAAAATCTTGGCTCACTTACGTTTTGAGTTCAATTATTTCGCGCAAATTTTATACGGCTTCGGCGATAATTTTTTGAGAACCATTTGAGGAAGCTGCCAAATCATTGGTGGCACTATTTGCTTTATTCAACAAGAATCAGATGTTGACAGTGAATCTGCTGTGTATAATTTGTCGTTGTTTAGACAACTAGCTGGCCGACTGATTCTCACTCAACGAGAAGGCATTGCAGCAACTAAAAATTCCGATCAAAGCAAAGTCACAGTGAGCGAAGGAAAGCTGATAGCAAGTCAGGTAAATCTTTCCTCTACGCTACATTCATAAGAAGTCATGGAGTTTCACATAATGGAGTACGATGCTTTGTTTCTTCACCTATCGAGCTAGAGTAGGAGGTGTAAATAAAGAAAAATAAAGTGATGTAAGTCATTTAGCGCCTAAATCGTGAAATCATACCAATTGTTCATTATTAATGTCAATTGTAATTTGCACGGCCCAGCACCACATAAGCGGATGTCAACTTTCTTGTTTTTGATACGTCTCTCTACCTCCGTTATCCACGATAATCTCCAGTTTTGTGAGCTTAACTGCTGTAAACTTTTAAACTTCTTCATCATTGTTCCTGGATACTGACTGAGTATTCTACCTGAAGTTTTGCGACAACAACTTATTATTTTTCCTTAGCTTCATCCCAGACAAATGCAAACTTTTTTGGAACCGGAGAAATCAGGTGATGTTAGTCTCATCCAATACGAATTTTCTGATATCAGAGCGATGATAGGCTCAATGTGATGGCGGATAAGCTAAACTACTCGTTGTTTGTGGTGAAGTACTTGAATATTTGGACGGTGCGTCTTCACCATTTATGCGGACCCTCGCACATATTCCATTCGTTTCTTATCTCACAATAGTCCTCCATAGAGATGATTTGAATCGAGTATGGCGGTTGATGTCTCAAATTGGATCTGTAAAGCATTGAAAGCTTTGAATATAGCTGATTTATTGTGCTTACAAACACGTCCTCTGGTCGTGTAGGTGCCACCCTCGAAGACAAGTGTATTGTCGTGGAATCCGCTCTATGGCTTTTTCGTCCATCTATCGTCTGTTCTTCACATGATCAGCCCATCTGTGCTGCGCTATTGCTGTATATTCCTCTGGATCGCAGAAATGCGACAAGTTTCAAAATTTCGAGCTACGTAAGCCGACCATATGCTGTGTGCACAGACGATCCATGAGAGGTCGTGCTGAACTACGCAGTCATCATATTTATTTGCATCACAAACCATGATGCATTCTGCAGATTACGGCATGTTCTTCACTTTCTTTGACACTTTCCATTATGCATTATCAACCATCGTACGTGCAGACTTCCCGATTGACGTGTAGGTTTGACGGATACTTGATAATTTTACTTGCTTCATGAGTGGCGTTAAGAAGCGGTCGAATTGGTTTTTCTGAAATGTTTTGATGGCCGTTCTATAGCATTCGTGCGTCATTGCCATAGAAATCGAATCAAGCTCGCTACCTGAAAGCTCAATGAGAAATCGTCGATCATGGTAATTCGGTGAGAAAGGTTGGTAAATAGAGGAAATTGAGCCATTAATATGGTGGCGCGTGTATTGTACGTTATCCTGACTACTGCACTGACTATTCATAATTTCTGTTCTATGAAATATTAGATTTGATTTAGCACAAATTTCCCCACTGCAGGCTGCATCAGACACCCATGTGTACGTGCTACCGGAGCGAATGAATGAACGTAATGTCACAACGACACTATTCAAATACGACAATCATGTCCTCTGTGCCACTTTTCCAGAAATGGTGAGTGAATTGTTGTTCATCGAATTTTGACATTTTTCAAGAACCTCCATGAGTCATGAGTTATAAGAGTCTCAGATTACACATACATCTTCATATTTTTCTTGCTGAAAGAACGCGCAGTGTTGAATACATAAATGCTGAATCGTATGGTGAGCACAATTTATCAAACACTCACCGTCTTGTTGCGTTTGCGGCCTTCCAATTTATTATGTAGACAAGGCGTCAGTGTCTGCCATAAATCCACTGAAATTAATTTGAGACATAGCGCAAAAGCATACGTGATGAGAGTGTACTCATCTGTGTAAGTAATTTTTGGACATTTGGTATAGATTCAAAACGTTTCGAGAGTTCTAAGCGTCGAGTTGTCATATTCCTTCCCGAGGATGGTCGCTTAACGCACGGGTTCTTAACCCATTCGGAATGGAGGTAACTGCCCTAATGCACGATTATTCAAAGACCTTTTTCACTGGGCAGAACGTCCCATCTAGGCTTTCGATAATTGTTTTGAAACTTTTAGTTTCAGTATTTCCAATACTGCTTCTGATTTCTACAAGAGACCTATTTAGTGAGTTGGGGCAACAAAAAAATTATGTTTCAACTTTGGCGTACTTTGTTGGCACGGCTAGGGTTTATGAAGGGATCTTTACCTGAGTTTCAATAGTGATAGACCCCCGCCCCCCACAAATTTCAATGACCTTGGAACTACTCTTGATTTTTCGAAGATGTTCCTATATAGCGCCGTGAGAGCAAAAAAAAGTGATTACATTTAACACCCAAAGTAGTGAGTTCAAACTTCATTGCGGTGCTTCATTGTTCACAACGACAATATAAAACGGTGTCTTCTACAATTCTAGTGAAGGAAATCTTTGTTCAAAATTTTTATTTTTTTCTGTTGTACGATACAACACATTCTATTTTACAAGATCATATGTTTCTGGTGCTTATTTCTCTGAATACGAGATGTGATATCTTTCTTGTTCTATGAAGAGTATTTTACAGAAAACCAAATTCAGTTTCTGAATTTCCGTCTCTCAAGTTACCTAATAAGTACTTAATTTCTGTTGGAAATCCTTCAACAAACTCTGGTCGAGCGAAAAATGCGCGGAATGTGAAACGCAATGTTGTTCCAGCTGTAACAGCAATGAAAGGATGCGTATTCGAACAGAAAGATTACTGAAATCGTCGAGATTCAGGCTATCAAGTGATTAGTGAAAGTCTGAGGAAAAGCAAATCAAGGATCCCGTCTCCGAGCGGGTTATTTTCTTGCATTACATCTTGTAAAGCTTTTAGCGACGATTAATAAAAATCAAAAACCCCAGTAGGCGCGCATAAAATACAGACACATAACGAGGATTTTGATTTAGTAACCATTCTCGCAAAGGAACATAAAAATGATTTCGAGCGATAACTTAGATCCATTTCTGTGCTCTCAGCAAGACGGATACATCATCAATGTACCGATGCGGCTGGTCTACATATTCACTGATGGATTGTAAAACGTTAAAACACTGAGTATACAATGGAAGCTGGTTACTGTATATTTCAATAACATTCACATGATTACAATGATTACTCTATATTTCCACAACATTCACGTATCGAGTAAGATCTGCTTTGGTTGTGAAGGTGTCTGGCTGGATGACTGTAAGTCGATTCGTCTTTTCTATGCACTGAAAAGGCAAAACCGTTGAAATGTCAGCCGCTGTCTCTAAAGTGCAAAATGAATAGTATTGTTTACAGCCTTGTGTCAGCTCAGTTAGAAAATTTCATAATTATCTACTCCAACCCGAGATCAATAGGTAGGGAGTCTTGGGGATTTTTTTTCCGTTTTAACGCCCGAATATCGCCATAACTAATGGCAAAAATGTTCACTGAAATACAAAATCCCATATTTGCCACAGTGTTACAAACATAAAGTGTGATCACAACTTGAAAATCCCGTTTAGGGTGTGGCTTTGAATTCCATGGTGGATCGCCGTCAACTCGCGACCAGATATGCCGTTCAGGTAGAAGTTGCACTAAACATCGAGGATAAACTTATCGTCAACTATGTACGTTGTGTTAGGTTTGGAAAGCCTCCATGGCTTTTTTATCATTCCACGTCTATTTCATGAAAGCCTCAACAATACTTGAAAAATAAACAAGACCATGAATTGCTCGGCATATGTTGACGTTTTTGCTTTAGTGTGCTCACCTGCGGATTTCTTGATTTTCGAAAAATAAGCAGAATTAATAAATTCTTGAATATTTGAATGACCAAGAGACTCAAATCTCAAGATTTTCTGGAATCTCAGTGACTAAATAATTCGATGGTAACTTGTTGGTAAGGATACAATATGTTTTGAGCCATAATGTATGTGTTGTACAAGCGTTTTTTTCGTCCCACCGGCACTCATCAGTAGCACCCGTCCTCGGTTTAGACGATCCCTTGTGCCTATACCCCTCTATGATGAAATTGACGCCGAGCAACACATCACTGCAAATCAGATGATGGGATTATCTGACATTGTAGTGGGCTACAGTGGGGCTTGTGGCTTTTAAATTGAATCATATCTCTCCATTCAAGCACTAGTTCATAGACCTTGCACATGTTATATCCTGATGTGACATGTTCCATCCATGTCAAAATGTTACTGTTTGAGCAAAGTTCATAAAAAAAGCGGTATTCTGGAAAAGTAACTTGTTGATTTGATAGCTAAATTTACTTTAGTAATTATTTTTTGGGCCATGCATGTCGTCGGCTATGAGCACTTATACAGTGAGATACACGCGTGTTTCGGCCTTGACAGCCTGGCCAGTTGCATATAGCCTTTCGTTTTACCCTTTACACAGAGAAGGTGCGGACGTACTATTTACACGCGCCACTGAGTGAAAATATCACTGGATCTCCCTCTTTGAGGGATCCCGCCCGGATGACTGCGAAGGCACGTGACACGTCCACAGGTGGTGGATAGGGGAATAAACGCAAACCTCAAGCGACCGTGTGCTTCCCAAAGACGCAAGTGGATTCAGGGGATTAGCTCCCTGCTTCTGAAGCGCCGATTTGACAAAACTCTATTTCTACGGGTCAAGTCGGCCAAAAGCCTACAATTAAACGGCTGGGAAGTACATAGGAGGTGGTTAGGAAGCGCCTTCAACAAATAAGCTCTTCCCGCTCCTACGAGAGAGACTGGCAAGCTACTCGTGAGTACTCAGCCCCACGCTTAGAGCCAGGCAAGTTATACGTTGGGTATCAAAATGTCAAAAACGGTAACAAACATGGGCCTCATTCCTCTGATCCCGAAAGAGCCCCTGGTACGGCAGCGCCAGGTAGGACGAGTACGGAGAGGCTGCCAAAATCTCAGTGCCAAGATAGGCTGCCAAGATCGAAATGGACCAAAATTACGATTTGTACCTTGCAAGAACCCTTGCTCACGAATCCGCTGTGGAAGATCTATTGATTCAAGCAAGAAGGATAAGGTACGACTTCATTAGCCTGGCTGAGACGAGAGGACGCCAACCTTTTCACGCTGTTTATGACACCGGAGATGAACTGTTACTTGGAACATGCGATAGCAGAGGTGTTGGCGGAGTTGGCGTCCTCTTTTGATCGGATTTGACCATGAACATCGATTCTTTTGAACAACTAACAACCCGTATTGGGCAGTTACTGTTGGAACGATGTGGTTCAATGACGGCTTTGACCACGTTCTCTGCTTAAGCACCAACATCAAGCTATGACGAAGACGAAAGCGAAGCGTTCTATATGAACCTTGAAAAATTCTTCAGAGAGGATCATACTTTCTTCAAAGTCATTTTCGGAGATTTCAACGCGACAATAGGACCTGGGAGGATGCCTGAAGAACTTCACATTGGAACCCACTGACTAGAATGGAATTAACAGGGTGAGAGGCTATCTGAGTTTATCATGACGACCCGAACTATCCATGGTATTTCACGATTCCAAAAGCCTCATTTTCAGCGATAGACGTGTAGAAGTCTCCCAATGGAGAGTACCATAACGATAGACCACATCTTAGTGAATCGACGATTTTGCCTGATCGATGTCGCTGTTGTTTCTAAGTTCTACAAGAGATCAGACCATTGCCTCCTTTGCGCAACTTTCCGGTTTTTGCGAAAAGGAGAGAAAGTCAAACAACGAAGTCTCGGAACTACCATAAACTGGGATGTATTCAAATCATTAGTCGGCTCCTGGGAAGGTGCCGTTGTCGACATCATCAACGAAGAATACGATCGGCTCGTTGAATATCTTCACGTTAGCGCTGTTAAAGCCGAGAGTCCTGAAGTCACGAAGAGACGCTTGTCTCCGCAGACGCTCGAGCTGATAAGTCAACGAGGAATAGCACGAGCTACAGGCAACCGAAGCCTTACGTCCGAACTTGCGAAACGCTGCAGAAAAGCGACAAAGAAGAACTCAAAGAGAGGCGAGCAGCAGTTATGGCACCTGGGAAGAGCATTCGCAAAGCCCAGCGAGGCCTTGCCAATTATTAGACCTAGATGACTGCACTCCAATGCCCTAACGGACACTTACAGCTTCCAGAAGGGCTATGGTAAAAATCATCAACCCGTACTACTCGGACTCTTCGCTAGCCATGCCCTCTTACCGTCATATGGATTGAAAGAGAATGAATATGTCTTTCCACCGGTCCTCCCTTCCGAAACTCGACATGCTATATCGTCGGTGAATAACAGAACAACACCCGGTCCAGACAGGATTAGACCAGAACACCTGAATAACCTACCACCAGTTCTCATCAACGCTCTGGCTCGGCTCTTCACCATCTACCTGTCGAATGCAGGGTTCCCATTCAATGAAAACCAGCAAGACCGTATTGCTGTTCAAGAAGGGAGGCCCCACGACATAGGCAGCTATCGCCCAGTCTGCCTGTGGTCGTTGTCTATGAACTCTTCACTCGAGTTATCCTGAACAGTATTGACAGAACACTGGACAAAGGACGGCCATGCATACAAGCAGGGTTCCGAAAAGAATTTAGTACTATGACCACATCTACACGATCACAAGACTCATTGGAGTTTCACGAAAGTACAAACAACCACTTTGTCTCACTTTCATCGTTCTGAAAAAGTCTTTGATGTGGTGGAAACAGAAGCGCTTGTAGAAGCTCTGCATAACCAGGGCGTCCCTACTCGGTGCATAATGATTCTTCGTGAACTATATAAAAATTTCACGCCCATAGCATCCATTCTACAACAATATCACCACTGACATAAGAAGAGGAGTTCGACAAGACGATACAATTTCGCCAAAACTACTTACTGCCATCCTACAAAACGTCATGCGAACATTAGAATGGGACGATATGGGAGTGGAAAATGGCGCTTGGCAATCGAACCATCTTCGCTTTGCTGATGATATCGTCCCCATATCATCAAGCATAAGTCAAGCGGAGCAAATGTTGACAGATTTCGATAACTCCTGTGGAAAGATTGGTCTTCAACTAAATCTGAGAAAACGATGTTCTTGAGGAACGAATGGGTTTTGAATGTCTTATTCACGTTCAATGGAACGACAATCTCCAAATGCTCCAGTTACGCCTATCTATGTCTTGAAATCAACATGATGAACGGCATGAAAGACCTAGCTTCAGAGATGAGCAGGAGGAAACGGGTGGTTTGGGAAACGTTTAAGAGCGTAGAAGATGTAGTGAAGAGGACAAAAAACATCCGACTCCGTGCCCACCTTTTTGACTCGACGATTATCCCTGCCCTAACGTATGCAGCAAAACCCTTGCTGCTACGTAAACAGGATGAAAGATTACTTGGTGTTATTAAATGCGCAGTCGAAAGGTCGATGCTAGGAGTATCTCGTATCTCTCAATTGAGGGAAAGAATCCGAAGTTCCGACCTACGTCAACGGTCGAAGATCAGGAGCGCCGTTCTACACGCCAAGATATCGAAAATAAGGTGGGCCGAACACGTGATGCGCTTTAACGACCACCGATGGACGAGAGCCGTTACCGACTGGATTTCTCGGGACATTAAGCGCTGTAGAGGAAGACCACCAACCTGTTCGTCCGATATCCTCGCGAGAGATTAGAAGAAAATATGATGCTCAGTGAGCCTTGAAGCAAGGAACACCCACTAGGCTACTCTTGCACGCGATAGGGAAAAATGGAAGTGTTGCTGGTACCCGCTCGAGTCACTCGGCGATCAACGGGACAACAGGTGACACAGGTGACATGTGATCACTGGATAGGCAGTGTGTCCGTTTTCAAGTGCCGAGTTTGCTCTGACGAACCTTGAAATCATACCTGGGGGTGATGACTTCCCACTGTACACCACAGCTCATTCTTCATGAATACCAACAAGCTATGATAAAACAGAAAATCACTAAGAAGTGAGAAAAAGTGAAGCAGAAGAAAACTGATCCGATTGTGAGAATTAGCTCAATCGTTTCAGTTTCATGCATGTGTTTCACAGTCCGTTCATTCCTTCAGTAGTCTATAAAACAGCACACATTAGTCACCTCTCTCTATTGCCACTTTCTGGTTAGTTTTCAATCTTTCAATATTCAGCAGAAAATTTTACTAACTATTCATTTAGAATTTTCATTCATTCAATTCTTTTTCATCTGTGCCAATGCTTTCTTTCTTCATCGCTGTCTTTGAAATACGTCGGTTTATTACGGCATAAAACATACCACGTAGATTACAACAAGTTTGAGCTACTATCATAACTTTCTACCTTTTTTATCAGTTAAATTTATCGCACTAAAAGTACATGTTGAAATGTTGCTTAAGAACGGTGAAGTAATACACGGACCAAGTAGATGTTTACGTTTCCATTTAGAGTGACACTGACTCAAACAGATTTTATATCGAGAAATTATGTTGACTACTTAGCTAAAATTAAGGAAATACAATAATAGCACAGAGAAGCTTTGGTTGTGTTTTTTCTTTTACTTTCATCTTCAGCCAGTTAAATTATTCGCTGCCAATCGATCGGATAAAAATTGCTGCCGTAGTGAAGAATCTCAGAGTAAAAAGCCTCCCTACAATGCACAGTGCATACGGCTTGGTGAGGGCTTATGGAAAAGACATGAGACATCTTATGCCGCGATTTCAACTAGAAATATTTTCAATCAGCACTTGAAATGTGAGTGGGGACGATAGTTCAAAAAGAAGAGAAAAGTAAGAAGCGCTATTTGAGTAGTTCCTTTGAAATGTTTATAAAATTGGCCTGCGGGTAGCAATTGTATACAGAAGATATATAGAATATTCTATATTCTAAACTCTAATGCAATTCATTTCTATTTTATCTCTTCCAGTGGTGGTATGATGTTTCAATTATTCCCAATGATGCTGAGTGATGTGCAAACTTTCGCGTCAGACCGGATTCGCACCCACCTCTTTCTAAATCCGGGAGCGTGTGCTCTAACCCGTTGTACTACTGATGTCCGTTTTGCTCACCACTCTACGCCACAATGCATCTATCTGTCAGCGACCAACCGCTCCAGGATAGAGTGAGATATGAATTCGAGTCGCGCCTAATGAGAGAGTTTTGCACATCACTCTAGATCAATGAATATATTCTAAAATCGCCAGGTTGACACTAGACTTTTTTGCGATCAATTCGTTCTTTTCACTCCAATTAGCAGCGGCTTATGGTGAACACCTCAGAGTATCTAGCACGGCCATCTCAGAAATTTAGGGAGATTCGACACGGGCAACGTTTTAACTGTACTTCGAAGATCAAAACCTTCTATCAGCAGCCAAACTTATAGACAAAGTTCACAGTAATTTGTCGATCATAAAGGCGAGAAAGGCAACAAATTCCACAAAATGCTAAAATCCACGCAACATCTGATGTATGGTAGGCAACGAATAATAAATAACTAAACACTGTGGAAGTGTAAATTGCATATTGGCTCATATTATCCTCCTAGAGGGATTATCGACGTAGGAAGCCACTGCTGCTCTCGTATCATAAAAATTGGGTACCAGTTCGCCCACGCAAATGGAGTTTGTGGGATAGTTGTGTGTGAAGAAACCATTTGTGACCATGTACTTGTTGATTTGTGAGCACGCACTGAGTACCTATACGGTTTTGCTTCACAAATTGAAGAAGCTCCAAAACTGTTCTGACCACCTACTCCTCCCAAAGCTAAGTCATGTCTATCATTCTATTTTTTCATACCAACAATCTACGATGTGAAACGTCCTCATTTCTTTGCCACGTTTATTCATAAACACAGTCCATTCCGATCCGTTCATGTCAACATTCATGCTTATTGTTTCGTAGTCGAAAAGCAGTTTGCTAAGGAGACCTGTTTCACACAGATTTATACATATCGCATATCCAGAATTTTTTATAATAACCTTAGCATTCTAAAACATGGAAAATCCACACTCTCAAAATTTCATTAATCACATTTCATCCAAACACGACTAGTTTGAGGTAGTCCTGTCTCATCCATTCCTAATCGCAATCACCGGCGATCAAACTGAGCCCCTGCTTTACTCAATTTTCTGGAGCCGAATGCTGTGCACGGGCAGCAATGTGAGATGTTTGAATAGTATGTGCATTTACATTTATATCCTATAACGTCGAATTCACCCACAGTGGCGGATCGTGCTACCACTAGGCCACGGCCCTTGCTCTGCTATCATTCTTTCTGCTATGCAAGGCATCAAAACCGGCAGTAGTCAACCGTGAACGAGTTTGCTTTGAGGTGATAAGTTTCGATGAGTTGTATCGCCGGATTAGTGATGGCAGAGCAAGAGCTGATGTAGTGGTAAGACGCGACCCCAGTAAGGACGTAACGCGGATTTAATTCTCACTTAAGAATTCAACTCTCGCACATCGTTCAACATTTTGGATAAATTAATATAAGTATAGTAAATAATATATAATATTATAATGCTGCCAAAGTGATATGGAAGGAAATCTTTCACATTTAACCTAACGAAGAAAATAAATACGAATGTATAAACAAGATAGCAACTAATCTATTGTTTCATTCAGGACACAATCGAGGTGGGTAGTGAGTCGTCCAAAGTTACATGGGCTGTTCTAAGTCAAGCAATCCGCTACTATGTGAAATCACATATGACGAACGCTCGACGCCTGCAATATCATGAGATTTGTCACATACAGTGTATGACATTACTTTCGCGGTGCGTTTACCATGTCTAACAAAATCTACTAAGATGTGCAAATCTCCCATTCCTTCCGTTTAGTTTAGAGGAGTTAGGAATGGAATTTTTAGTGTATTACGTTGCAAGAACGATAATGAGTGCAAGTTCTTGGAGCTTGAACTCTACGGAAACACTACTGGGTCGTCACTCAATGACTGGCGAAGCACACTCAGAAACAGGCTGCTTACGGAGGAAGTGTTGGGAAGTACACTTATCGAAAAGCAAGAATTTATGGTGGTAAGCGATTAGATAACTTATATGATTTCAAGCGAATCAAGTAATATGCTTCACTCGAGTGACACTAATGAATTTACAATGCCCACGACGTTTATGCCTGCTGTTTCATTCTCCAGTCCTATCACACAGTGTTTGAAAGTTCAGTACCTACCGACTGAACCTTAAATTTGATAAAGTATAAAGAAAAGTCGAGTGAATTGTTCAATTCAAAGAGATCGTTTTCCGACGAAGATATTCGCAAGCACAAAAGAAACCCACAATAAAAATTCATCAACTAGATTATTGAACGGGGCGCCGAAACTGAGTGGTTGTGATGGTCGTCACGGCGCACGTGGAGCAGAGCTCCAGCTTCAGCTCTCTTCTGTGGTCCAAAAACAACGCTTTACGGAACGCCACAGCCAGACTCTCCTTGAGATTGTAAGGAGTTTCGCTCAACCAGTATTCTACGCCAATCATGAAGAAGGCGAAAAACGAATTGAATGCTAGAAGTACTGGAATCCGCACAGTGAAAAAAAAAACACTGTTATGATGGATCAAATAAAGTGCTAAAGTGCTCGAAAAATTGTTGAACAATAACGATGATTGATAAGTACCCTAGTAGACCTGAGAGATGGCGATAACAACAATTTTTCATGTGAACAACGACTTTTTGCCACTATGAGAACATTCTATCTGTAGCCTGGGGTGGCCAGCATGTATTCGAAATAGAACCTGAGAAACTTCATTTTCATAGCTGTTATTTTGTTTCCTAGTAGGCTCAGAGACTGGTGAAAATGCATTTTGCTCCACTTTCTTTCACTAAAATGCAGTACCAAAACATTGTGAAAAGCTAAAAGGATAAAAAAGTCTGTGGATTGATATGTGGTAAAGTTCCCGAAATTTCTAATAATCACTCGAATATAAGAAACTGATGAGTTTTTTATCTTTCTTGTGTTTGCTAACCACCATAACTTTACAAAAGGTATGCCCTTAGATATAATGTTTTCCATCTAATGTTGCATGCGAATTTACTACATTTGAAGCTCTACCACCATAGTGCTCTTCATCAGGGCCAGAAATTGGTGCGCTAAAATTAGAGGTTTCGATGCATGGCATAGAAACAATGCATACTTCTGAATGTTAAACGTGAAAAACACTTGTTTGTTTAATTAGACAAAATTTCCTAACTATCAATAAATCAAATCTGATCGATAAATTATTTAGCAGTGGCAAGGAATTTTGAGTAATTTTGAAGTGGTTTTCTGATTTCTTGACTTCTAGGCCAAATGCATCTCATGTCTTGATATGTGCACAGAACTACCGCATTCGACATGGTCTTGGCTATTTCGGGCTACTGAACTGCTTCAAGACGTCGGTCATAAGTTGTGTCCATGTCCTACCATAAGCGAGAAAAATGCAGTAAGACAAAGAAGCAAACGGCCGTCTGCGAACAGTATCAGACGATGCTCGGCTTATTCAACAGCGGGTAGCGCTTCAAATAGTGTCGGTGAATGTGATTTCATCAGACGATTGGATGTTAAGGTTTATCACCCTCGCCAGTCCGTTGTATGTTCGTCAAGTATTCCGAGACTCAGCGATAGACGTCGAAGACGGAGCCATGCTGATACGACTATGTGATGAAAACAGTGGATTTCTTTCCTTCTCATTCGGATTCGAAAAAGGGTAGCGCACTTACTCTGTTCAGGGCTTAGTTCTTTCATCGAAAATCTTAACACTTGCTAGGCAACAATTTTTCCTCTAATAAGTGATTCTTTACTAAATCTTTACATTCTTTTCGAATAGAATCGAATAGTTCTACTTTCGGATTTCCAACAAATTGTTCAATTCAAGACAATGTTTCTCGCTCGAAAAAAGACTTTTTCACAGAACATTAAACTTATTTCCAAAGTGAATGCACAACGGATATGTGGAATGAGAGTATTTTGATGATTGTAGAAAAATTTTACTCCAAACATATAATGGTAGAATGATTGAAACACCATGATTTTACTTCCGGATATTAACACTATCGCAATGGCAATGGTAATTCCATTATGACCATGCAAGTAACATTAAATGTGCTTGAAAGATTTTCAAAAATCACAGCAAGATTTTATAAAGAATAAGGCGCTCGCTGTTGAATCATGTCTTGTATATTCATTACGTACTACTGTCTGTTCGCACCCCCGCAGAGGTGATCTTAACAAGTATCGCTCCTATATATTGACTTTCGGTGTATCGTGTACATGCTCATACGTTTTAACCAAGACAGGTGCAGTGCTAATTTTTTTATCTTGAAAGGGTAAAAGCTTGGTTTTCTTAGACGCAGAATCTAACCAAATAATGTGTGCGTTGCAGAACACTTTCTAACCATCACAATGCCATGTGTACATATACCAACTCAGCAAATATTCAACATCAAATACCCTTATATGTTAAATCAGCATTGACGACGTTGAACGTTCAGTTCCAGCTCGTCAAACGTCCTGCAAATGGGTTCACTTTCTGCTGAACAGGTGAAAGATTTTAAACAAGGTCTACCCGGAGTGCTGATGGGAGAGCAATTTCCATCAAAATTCGCCTACCTTGTCAAAATCGAGGAAGCAGACGACGCAGATTCTAACAGTATTTCCATTTCATTGGCAAGGTAATCATGTTCTTATGTTACATAGTTCCGTTCACGAGAAGAAGCGAAAAACGCAGTACTCAGTAACTGTTGAAGTAACCGTAATAACCAGGGTTTTTTTTTTGTAGCAACACTTAGCGTCTCAGGTTCACATAAAAGTCCGTAAATGAATAGAAACAGAGACTTTTTTTCAAGAACAAAATTCTTTGGTACTTGCTTAGCAGGTTTGCTTCCAAATATAGTTATTACGTAATGATGGTAAAGAACGACACATATAATTGTTTGGAAGCATCTATGTTTTGTCCTGAATCCTCCCTTCAGTATAACGACTAGCTGCAAATAATACTCAAGGAAGCCTATTGCACATCAAGAAGTTTCTGAAGCGTTTACCTACATTACTGCTTAGAGAAAATGTCGATGGTATTTTTATTGTTGTAAAAGTCAACCCAACATCATAATGGTTCAATTACTGGATAAGCCAGTTTGAAAATCCTCAGTACTAGGCGAATCCACTCACCCGAAATGTTATCATTCATGATCAAATGGAATTCTCTTTATTAAACCACTTTTAGAGGTGTTATGATGTTATAAATATATCCACTGATGTAGAGTGATGTGCAAAACTTTTGTGTCAGGCGGGACTCGAACCCATATTTCACTCTATTCGGGAGCGCGTGCTTCAACCCGTACATGTGGGTTCGAGTCGTGCCTGACGCAAAAGTTTTGCACGTCACTCCACATCACTGGATATATCTATAACATCATACCAGCGCAAAAGAGGTTAAATAAAAAGAATTCCATTTGATCATCAATAACCAATATTTGTCAGTGTGACTGGGTTCAATGTCGATATCGATCACCCGGACCAGGGCGCCGACGGTTGGCGGCTGACAGGTAGTTGCGTTGTAGCTTAGAAAGAGTGGTGCGCAACATGGGCGTTAATAGTGTAACGGGTTTGAGTACGCGCTCGCGCAGAGAGAGAGATGTGGGTTCGAGTCCCGCCTGACGTAGAAGTTTTGAGCATTTTTGCATAATGAATTTGTAGTTCAAGAAAATTTATAAGCTGCTCCTTATACAGGAGATGACGTCAAATGAACACAAACTACAGCCTTTCCTTAATCTAAGGTTGACCAAAAAAGGCCAAGACATTTTTTTTTTCAGAAAACGATCTGTGTTTTACAATTATGAGCCCGAAGCGATTGGATAACGTCGTACACGTACAGGATAACAAAACGACGAGAGTAAACCCACTAAACGGCACAAAAGTGGTCCGATCATCGGCATCAGTCGGCAATCCCATTCAAGCCCTGTATCGTTCTGATTCACGTAATACGGTTTTTACAAATAGACTATTAGAAAAAGAATGTTCGAAAGTTGCAGAAAATCTTAGATCGTATAAAAAGAGACTACTCTTGTATGCTTGGAAAAGATAACTTATGATAGTACTACCTATAAACTTGCTAGCAGTAATCAATTCGGGCAACCTTGAGTAGAATATTCATTAGATTATATAACACTCCATGCTCAGACTACGTATCTTCGAAAGCCATCATTTAAAAAAATTAAACATCATACTTTCTCTATCTTCTTTATAAAACCCTTTATTTTTATGCCCTAGCAGCTAATTCATCATGAGAAGTTCACTGTTCACCTTGTGGCATAAATTTTCTTGCAGCTAGGTTCGAGTATGTGAATCCATTTCTCACCTTGCATGAACCATGTATAAGAGACAGAGCATACCCTTCTCTCCAATCCCGCTCTGCATCAAGTTTCAACAATCTATGACATTCACAACATCG
This sequence comes from Parelaphostrongylus tenuis, assembly GCA_019055375.1. Lineage (NCBI taxonomy): Eukaryota > Metazoa > Nematoda > Chromadorea > Rhabditida > Metastrongylidae > Parelaphostrongylus > Parelaphostrongylus tenuis. The sequence continues at coordinate 84,843 of JAHQIW010007345.1, forward strand.
ACAAGATGGTGATTCATCTAGATCAATTTGGGAAAAAAAGAGAAAAGCCTCAAAATCAAAAATTGAGATTATGATAAATCGTGGACCCAATGCTAAGATTTTATTCACCAACGCTTTAAGCTCTGGCTTATATAGTTCCTTTTTATTGCGTTCCAAACGTTTTAAATTACAAATACATTAAACTCGAGATGCCACTGCGATGTGTCCTATGAGAAGGCCGACATTATTTGGACTACTGGAATTTTCAAGAGTTTTTTTATTTAAAACGATCCGTCATCGCATTTTATTGTGTGGATCGCTGCAGTACTTGCTTTCGATTTGTTATCTCCCACTCACCTCCACGAAGGTCTTCAGATCTTTCAAGCACTGTTTCGACTACAGCTTGAGAATTTTGTCTCCTTTATGAATGACGTAGAAAGCTGATATAGCAAATCTTTCTCCTTTCGGAGGGACCCGAGTTAATGTGTTCCGGGAGGCGTTTGTTGATGAACACAGGAGTGTGGTGGGAAAGAGATCAAACCAGCACCTTGCTTTCTAACTTGCATCATTAACCACTCAGCCACGGCTCCTTTCACTCCGATTTCTGTAAATTCTACCAACAATTTCAGATTTCTTAGATTCGTTCGACTAGTTTGTCTCAAGAAAAGAAACTGAGTTTATTTTAGTAGCATCTTTTCCCAACCTGCCAATTGTGACGAATGCTCTCTTCTCGATTATTCAACAACAGATGGTACAGTTGATGCCGTCATTTCCGTTGGCAGGAGCACAGAACATCCGCGAGATGCATAATTTTACGAAATTTCCGGAAACTGCTGAGTACGGTCTAGTCAATTACTATTTATTCTGTGCTATATAAGGAAATAAGGAAAGGCATCTGAGCTTTTTTTACTTTATGGTTGATGAGTACAATTACGGAAACAAGTGATGAAATTAGTTAAGAATAGTAGTAATGAATACAATAACATGGTGAAGCATGAGCTTAACCTAATAAAAGAATAAAAAGGACTAAGCTCTTGGCGTTGATGAATTCCTGAGGGATGCGCCATGCATTCGTCTTCAATTTCTAACTTCGTTTGAGGTGATTGAATGCATATCTGGCCTTTACAATGACTGGCCGTGACCTCCAGCTGAACGAGTCAGTGCTGCTTATCCTCCCAGACAAGTTTGAAACCAGTCTGGTATCAATTTACCGACCCCGGAAGGATGAATGGCTTGGTGAGCCATAAGCGCGAGATCGAACCATTGACCTCGTGTGCGACGCAGAGCACCTCTAATCACTGCGCCATATGCGCTCTTTACAAACCGATAGCGCACAATAATAACACTGATTGGTGATTCAGGGCGCCGTGGCCGAGTGGTTGTGATGCTCGTCGTGGCGCACGAGGGTTAAGGCCCGTCCCTCAACACTCACTGGCAGTCAATAACGAACACCCAATGGCACGCCATAGCCAGGCTATCCTTGAGACTGCAGGGAGACATGCTCAACAATACTCTAGGACGTGCAAGAAGAAGGCGAAAAAACGAACTGAATGCCAGAAGTACTGGGATCGCATAGTGAAAAAAAAGAAACACTGTGAAGACGAATCAACAAAATGCTAAAGATTGGTGATCCTACTAACACGTAAACATGGATAAATCTTGGCTAAATAATTGTATTTTAAGAGAATCTGAATCTGACGGAGAAGAAGGCGATGAAGAAGTTACCAAATCAGTCATTAAAGTGAAAGAATCACAATAATGGCTACAACTGAATATGTCCAACTGTCTTCGCAGAATTAGACATATTCCAATTTAGAAAAAACTCGTTAGAGAAGGCGATCTTCACTTTCAGGGTACCTCTTCATTTTTTTTGTCCTTTTCTTTTCGAATAGTTTCCAAGCAGTCTGTGATTCTTAAAGCCGCATGCTAGACCTTTTTCTCTGTTGATCAAGTATTCTTCTATTTCTCGTTCTAAGTGGCAATAAATATTGAGTATATATCAACTTTTCAAACCTTCATTAAGTATAAACTCGATGATTATCTAAGAATTGAATGGCTGCTTCTTCAGGCAAAAGTTGAATTTTCCAGGTCAACCAATATCAGCATTTAATGGTAGCATAAACATTCTTGCTTACGTCAAAGCATCCTCAATTATTCACCTGCGTAACTTCTTTCGCTAAACAAGTAAGACATTGTTAGCGTGTTGAAACTTTCAGTCTGACAGTACCTTCTACCTTCCGCCAGCAAGGTGATGTGAGTTTCGAAAAAAGATGGGTAGATATTAATTTTTTCGATTCCATTTGCTTTCGCTGATGAGAAATGAGCCATACTTTATCGGATGTCGGATGAAAGTCGCTATGAGCAGTTTTTCGCCTATTTCGGCTCAAACTTCTATATTCGCAATGTGTTATGTAGCAGAGACGTGAGATGATACTTAATCGGCGTCAATAATTCTGTGACCCGCCCACTGAGCTCTGGAACGATGCCTTTTGACATTTAACCGGCACATATAACATCTAGCCCGAGATGCGCAGCGCATATCTTCAAGGACTGTCATCGTTGGGATCCACCACAGCATACCTCTACACCGAAACATAGATGGGCCGTCATGTTCTGAGAACAGCAGATCAGATAGAAAAAAAGAACGGTGGAGTGGATTCCAAGAGAATGCAAGTGTTTTGATGAACGACCACGCAAACATTAGGCAGACGTGTTCATGGCTAACGTCTGCCACCTGCGTAGGCATGCGCGAGCGATTTCAGATTTACGAAATTGGTTTTGAGAAGGTCATCATTATTAGAACAAACCATCACTACGGACGGTGATTGAGCAACAAAAAAAACTCAATGCTGTGCCGAGGCCTGTACTACTAATAAAGACGCGCCATTTACAAGTTATCAAATAAGCAAGTATACATTCTCCCGAGTACTCAACTATTAACTGTGATGTATTTTTGATCTATCGTGATAGATTTTATGAGAAAATATTCGTGAATAGGTAGTTATACTGTGTCAAGGAAAATGTGGAAGAACTATTGCTGTCTACCATTGTTTGATATAAATCACAGTGTTACAAGAACATGTAAGTTTCGCCAAACTGAAAACCTTCCCTTAAAGCATTAAGAATAAAGCAAACGATTCTGGCATATAGTAAGGTGTGTAGTACTTGCTTGTACTCGACATGAGTATTTAAACTTCCGAACATCAATCACGTGAATCCGAATCGTCATGTAGTGGCCATGAAAGACACATGTGTGTCAACCAAATATTCAAGTCTGAGTTTATGGTTGCCTCTGGTCTACGTCTAACCAACTGTTTGATATCACTTTACTTTGTGCCAGATGGTCTAATAACTAAACAGATCTCCGGTTGCGTAACTATAACAATCGAAATATAATGACAGCAACTAAAATATAACATCGTTTCGATGAACGTTTTTTAATGTATTTATAATTGAAATTTGAAAGAAATGAATGTGAATTTCGAAAACATTTCCATTCTTCATTGGTTTTAACAGCTACTTTATTGACTCGTCTTCAGTTTTTGCTTATGGCCCAGCTGAATTGTGATAATCCTTCCATGCGTACTCACTAACATTTTCGATATGAGATAAACGTTCTCGCAAAATCCTGTGATAGTAGTATTTTGGACCGTAGCGGATAGTTGGCCACTACTACGATTAGTCACAATTCAAGGATTGTGTAGCATGCCAGGTCAGTTGTGTATATTAAATTTGATAGATTCGCAAGATATAACCATCTTTACAGTAGTCCTATACGGGAACGGTGATGCAGGTATATTTTCTACTGAGAGCATTTTGTTGATAGTTTATTAGGAACACAGATTTTTTCTCCTAGACATCCTGTAAGCAACCGATAACTCATTGACCACTGATGTGAGGGTAGCCTCGTTCATGAAAACCTGATCTATTCACGAATCAGTTTACAGAGAGGACCTCTTCACTTTATGTTTTTTCAGAGAGACTATTTTACATTACATCAACCGTTTCGTAATGATTCTACATGTTTATGTTACTTGGGATAATTTCAATGTTAGTTAAAGTAAAATTTCACTAATACATATTATTGAGGGATGTCTCATTATTACTTTGCAGATTGGTATATCCGTCTTCACAAGTTTTTTTTTTCACTGTGCGGATCCCAAAACTTCTAACATTCAATTTGTTTTTTGTCTTATTCATGAACGTCGTAATAAATAGGGGTTGAGCACGTCTCTACGCAATCTGGAGAATAGCCTAACGGTGGCGTTCCATAAGGCGCTCGTTACTGACTGCCGGAGAGTGTCGGGTGGTGGGTTTGGCCCACGCGCGCCGCGACGAGCATCACAACGACTCGGCCACGGTGTCACCTGCCCGATGGTGAACTTGCCACAGTAGTTCTATTCAGTTTTTTGACTTCAAATCGTGTCAATGCTAAAATACTATGATAAATTTAAGAATACTTTGATAGCTTTAGCCATGGGGTAGGGGGGGAGAAGGATGAGAGGGTATGGAAGGATGCACGCGCTGGGGGTTGATCATCTAGGTATTAAAATAGATCCACGTTAGTTACGCTCGGTTATGCTTTACAAATATAACTTGGGAACCAGTGAAAGGAAGACGGCCGGAAAGGTTAACACTGCGTTTGGACAAGGCTCTATTACTTGCAGGACTGTGAGCCACTGTTTCGAGTGCTTCAACGAAGGCGATACGAGCTGTCAAAGTCAACCTCACTAAGGTCGGCCATAACTTTGATACTGGAAGTGTATCTGGATGTTAGTATCAGGAGTTCTAAGCCAGACATTTAGATAAAACCGTGGCACCATCGTTTGTAATCCAAATAAAATGCTACCGCAAAGCGATCTCTCGATGAACACCTCATTCACTGAGTGACCACGATCGCGCTGCACGCATGACCATTCTGCGAAAGTCTCCTACTGCTATCGCATAGGCAAAACTTACTCAAGTTGATCATCACCGGAGAAGACTCCTTGGTCTATAACGAAAACAACATGCGCCACGTCTACAAGCTGCCTCGTGGCAAAGACCCGTCAGCTCAGCCAAAGCCCAAGTTCCACGTTCGAAAGATTTTGCTTGATTATGCTCGATTTTTTGAGATTAGCAAGGCATGCCATTTTGGAAATGCGCAACAGTAAGCAGACATTCAATACCGACGTTCGCGGGAAACAATTGAGGAAAATAGCAGGAGCAATGCGATAGAAGCGTCCGAAATGTCTCATTGTCGCCCTTCTCTAGAATGGCGCTCGATCTCACATTACAAAGTCGACTTGCCACTTCTCAGAGGAACTGAGCTGTACCATGGTATTACAGCTACATATAGCTCTGATAGTGTTCCATCGGAGTACCATCTCTTTCGCGCCCTGCAGCAGCATCTGCGAGGGAAAAATTTGAAGACTAGATCTAGCTCGAAAGATGTCTCACCAACTCTTCGATCGCTGGTCTCGTTCTTTTTGGGATGGAGGTATCCAATCATTGCTCAGCAAATAGTTATATATCAATGACCATGAAGGGATTATATCTGATGATCAGTTGCTTCCTCTAAAGTGTCGAAAAGCGAAGGTAATAACGGGACAGCCCAATATGTTCAAAGCACAATATAACGTAAAGCCTGCACGATGCTAAAAAAATTTATGTTTTTTTGTACAATGGTCAAGAATAGCGAAGATGTGTCACTGTGCTCACAATAGTGTTGCAGTTTTATTCAAATTTGTACACCGTCAACCGTATTACGTCACTGGTATTTCACAATATCACTACTGCGCAACGAAAAAGGTTATTATGCTGTCAATTCGAAGACTAGAAGAAAATGGACATATATAAATGTACGCTGATCAATTCGCAAAAATGTTCGTTGTTTACTAACTGTGTTCAAATCAGTATTGACAATCAATAAATCGATATGTCACAATAAAACCACAGATAATTTTGTAAAGATTGCTCATAGCTAAGCATTATTTACATCCAAAACCTACCAGTACCTGAAAAATATTGCTCTAATGCTACCTTTATTTTTCAAAAAGTGATTATGCATGAATAAAACAAAATATTGCTAAATCCCTGACAGATATATTTCACCGAGTTCTGCTCACAGAAAACAATCAAACAACAGAAGATATAGCTATAAATAACACCGTATATATATATATATATATATATATATATATATATATATATATAAGCTGCCGTTATAAATAGAATTAAAGGATGACTGAATCAGGATATATCCAGAAATCAGTGGCAGATGTCCGAAATTCAACTAAAGAATGTCGTCTTCAGAGTTGTAGTCGTGTAGTTGAGGGGAGTGCTAAAATAACCACACTTTCGTCACTGAGATAATCAGCGGAAACTTAAAAGGTTTAGCAAGACAACATAGAAGGCATATATCATACTTATGGTACTTAAGCCAATAGTTGAACCAAGAGTAAACATTGTGAAAACTGTGTATTTTGATCAAAAAAACGTAAGAACGCAAAAAAATGCCAGACTCTTCGTTGGGATGAAGCCCTAAAGCGTTCCCATGAGCTTAGCCGGCACTAATATATTGTAGAACAATATCACTGGAACAGTTCTCAATAGAGAAGCGTTAAATAGAAGCTTACCGCCATAGCCACTAAGCACACGAACATGCTGAACGCCGCTTTCGCAATGAGAAACCAGAAAAATCGGAATCGTTCCATAGGAGAGAACTGGAACGTGCGGCATTTTGCTCTGAAATGGATCCATAATATTTCAAAACTCGGGAAAACAAAAAGATGTCACGCAGGCTGTCATCTGATTGCTGAAAAAATAAGCATCTCTCCGGCAACTACCTATACGAATGATCACACTTCTAATAATTACTTCTGATTCATGAATGTCGCCTGTTATGGCTCATACATCTCAGTAGACGTGCTTCGTCCTTGCAGCCTCGTTATTTGCACGGTGCCTGTTGTCTGAGTCAGTCCCTCTTGTGGGAGAGCCCTCTTACATAAGGGAATCGCAGATGTCCTATTTACACGGCCGTCAAGTGGTAAAAATTACCAAACAGACAGTGTTGTACAGTAGATTGCTCTTGGCTGATAATCGTGAAATATCATACCATTCGTTTCAAATGTTCTCTTTGTTGTTCCCCGAAGAAGGATTAGCTCAGATTAAGGGCACCGTGCAACTGACGAGGCTGCAAGGCCGAAACACGTGTATTGCACTGTCTAAGTGCCCATAACAGACCACAAGCATGGCTTGAAAATAATCATCAAGCATACTGAAATTTGAGCGTAGTTTCAAGAAATTTCCCGGGACGAATGAATTATACTTCATCTGCACACAATAAGCCATATATTGTCATCCGATGCTTAGGGATATCCTGAGAGTAAAGAGAATCATAAGCTCACAAGCCATTAGATTCAGATACTGACTTCAACCAATATTCTGTTCACAGTAACTAATATTTCAACTTAAGTGAATCCCACCAGTCTTTCTTGAACGCTTGTCAAGACATATATTTTTATTCAGCTGAGATTTTGTCGGTTGTGCCTTCTTCAGAAACGATGACCACCACACGAAGACCAACCATTATGGACAATCGACTCGAGTCATCGACTTCAAGAAAGACGAAGATATCGAAACGATGGCCAAATAAATTGTACTAGCAGCTTCATGCAAGCAGCAAAATGTCCAAATCACACTTATTATTCAATCCGCAATTAAATGAAAATCCGTTTAGTAGATTGCTCTTCGTCAACATGTATTTCTAATACTCAGAAGTCAGCCAAGAACGCCGAAGACAAGGATGAATCGCAACACAGCATCAAAGGCGTAGGATTTTGAAAGTTTTCATCATATTATACCTTAATTTCGAAAGTTTTGTTGAGACCATGCTCAAATTCCAATAGATCCTTTCATTATTATTTGAACCAACTTGTCATGTGGTCTAATAAGGGCTCTTGTACAGCCCGATACATATGTTTCGTCTTTACAGACTCGTCAGTCAGGCAGAACCCGTCGTCTTTCAATCTTTTTATACTCAGTTCTCTCGGGAGCCCTACTCTACCTACAGAGAGTTATCGAAGACAAACGTTTTACACTCTATGTCTAGTGAAATTCTCACCTAACACAGAGTGTTGTACACTCGATTGCTCTTTGGCTGGTATTTTTATCACATTATACCTTTATTTGAGTGTTTTGTTAAGACCATGCTCAAATTTCAATGGATCCTTTCATTATTATCTGAGCCAACTTGTCATGTGGTCTGGTAAGGTCTCCCAGAAAACTGACTAAAGAAAGATTGCAAGACGACGGGTTCTGCACGACTGACGAGTCTGTAAGGACGAAACACGTGTATCGCGCTGTACAAGGGAGATATGAAGGTTAATTTTGTGCTTGATGTAATTGGAATCTAAGTTTCGTAATTTTTTCTAATGAAGTGGTGAAGATGTTTAGTTGAATAAGTTGCGGACAACCTGATCTTTCCAGGCTCTGAAGAAGGCGAAACCGCTAAAACGTTAGCTGTTTGGACATATGATATTATAAAAACTTCGTGTTTGGTGCAGTAAGGAAAACAAAGATTAAGGAAGAAGAGATTCACATTTCGCAATCCTTGTCATGATCGTACAACACGGTTACAAGAGCTAGTGTAATTGCTGCAAGAGCTTTACCGATCTCTAGAGCGACGTAAATTAGAAGAACTCCTGAAACAACATAATTCTTTGTGTTAACACTTTTCTTTGCATTCATAAATTTGTCTGTACATCAAAAAAACTATATGATATTCAGATTCAAGTCCTACGAAATGTTTAAATCCATTGCCCTGACCTAGACTTGGTGTTCGAGCATGAAGTATAGAGACGGATAGACTGAGCACTTCAACGAAGCAGAACACAGCAAATGGATAGAAAGTCACCGAATTGATCATAAAGACGACCAGTAATACCGATATCATCACCAGAACGTCGAGTGACTGTTAACAGATGTATCCAAAAAAATATCGCTTATGAATATGATTAAACTAGCAGAGACTGAAATTAGTTAGAGATCACTACTATCTTAAATGGATTAACTCAAAAGGTTTCGTATTATTTTCGTATTAGGTGGAAACAGAAGTTCCCATATAAGCTTGATAGGCAAGTTTGAGCAAAGCGAGGCTACCGCAACTCAAAGCAGAGAGCCTCGGTGGTGCAGTGCATAGCAAGTGAGCCGGGAAAGAGTATTTGCGCGTTCAAAGCCACCTCAGCTCTCAAGTTCGCCTCGCAGTTCAGGATTCTCTTGGTTGGTGTGGCACATCGTACCTTATCGTGAGAAATGAATAGGCAGTATTTAAAAATCAGAGTATAAAACAGTTCTGTCTTATTAAGTTTTTCGAACATTACAAGAGAACTCGTTTTAAATTATAACACATTAAATGCCCATTCAGTGTTTATCTTATTTCGAATCATATTTCACACTTAATTTCCTTCGACACCTTGCACCTTTCCTTTAGGCCCCGAGTTTGAAAAAATCAAAGAATATTAATAGAAGATGGATACAAGAGAAAGACGCAAGATCGTTGAATCGCAAAATCATGTGAGTACCAGCAAAATTCTATTCTACTGTTATTTAATTTGCGAGCAAGGCCCCTATCACCGAAATGTCGAAGGCCGCCTCAAGGACTTCCTTACATCGTCGCCCATTTGGTAGCTATAGACTACTTTGCTGTCAGAATAGCAATTGTTTGCTCTTGTTTACGCTTCCTTAACCTTTTGCGGACGGCATCGCCAGTGACGCGCGATTCTCGTTCTTCAACAAGATTATTTTCTTTGTTTCGGGAAAGACTTTAGGCTATTACAGGATGCTACAAAGATCTTCTGGAAACCAAGCAAATTATCGGAATCCCCGAGACAAAAGCTTTCACACGATTATTTACATTCTAGATATTAAGTTTTGCTTAGCGAAAAAAGATCTCTAAAAATTTGAGGGTCAAAATGACTCTCATCGTCCGCAAAGGGTTAAAATGTCGACTTTCTTCACAACATGCGATACTCTGTTCGAGGAAATTACAATTGTAGATCACAGTTGGACAGCCACGAGTCCTCCCAGTCATTCGGGGATTTTGTAAATTTCTTTTAAATAGAAAAGAAAAGTACAAAATGCGTGAGTGTTCATAGTGGATCGTCATATGCACCTTTCCTATAACACTGCAAGCTTCATTTCTTTAGTTTGGACTGTTTTGAGCTTAAAACTTAATAAAATGAAACACTGACGTAAGCGATTTCCTATCCGTTAACATATTTCTTTGATATGTGCAGTGTTAAAGCACGATTGGACGGTCATTTCAATTTCGCTCACTAAAACTGCTATTTTCGCCGTTCTCTCTTTTTCCCCTTCTTTCCGTCCTGGAAAGTGAATAATATAACACTGTTTCGAAAAACCAACGGGCTTCACCTTTCTTAGGACTCACGCGAAATATAAGAAATTGACTTGAGTCCACCCAGATATCGTGATCGAATCGCACCCTCCCTCTGAATTGGCGAATTACGTCAGAAGATAAAGAAGTATCAGGTTTTAAGATTTACATATAAGTAATCTACAGGAGAACCTCTGTAAGCTTGACCCTTTTAACCCTCGACAGATGCTTTTACAACATTTTAAGGGCTCGAGATTTCTTCGACATTTCGATGATTTGTGGGCGCTTTTAAACGGAATAACACATAGGAGGTGCGTTTTCAAGCTTTCGATATTCGACAGTGATTAACACCAGTGTTACGATATTTTTCTGTCTCTGAGACAAAGTAGGCATGTGATTTGATCAAGTGCGCAGACTCGACATGTACTGCTCGAAAAATTAATCGCTTATCTTTAGGAAAGCAAAAATATTGCCAAAAAAATTCTCCACCGCTCTATTATATGAGAAAGGAAGAAAATTTCCTAGATTTTATCAAAAATATTTGCAATTCTCGCTTGTTCTACTGAATTGATTGTAAGGAGTGGAATGGGACTAGCGAACTCCAAAGATATTCTATTCGAAAGAAGAATGAAGAAAATGGTTGAATTTTCAATCAGATTTGCATAATGAAGATTTTATAATGAATACAATTGAAAATATCGTAGAGAAAGTGATCATCCTCAAATTTACATGAGATTTCTACTTGATTTTCGGTTCATTTCTGAAATTTCAACCCTTTCGAGAAGGCAGTTGTCCATCTTAAGACAGCGTTTGGTGGCTTTTTTCTTGTGGGACAGAGAATTTTCGCTAGACTTTCATTAGTCATTCAAAAGAGCGAAAAACTAAGATCGTGATAATGAGCATGAAAGGCTTCCTAAGTGTTATAACAGAGGAAATAAATTATGTTTAGCCTTTGTGATGCATAAGGTATTCTGCCCTCCTGTTGACTTGGTTTCTAGCAGGACAAAACACTTTCACTAAACTTTCATTAGTCACTAGATAGCTCGAAGGACTGCACTTTTGATTTTGAGCATGCTTCGTGGAAAGGTCTCTTCACTGTGCTGTAGCAACAAGGAGAAAATTATGTTTCACATTTGATGTCATAGATCTCACAGTGGATTTATTGGTATATATACAGCAAAGTATGGTTTTTAGAAGCATTTCTTATCTTAAAAAAATGCTTTATCATTAGTCCAGTATATCTATTCAACAATAACACAATCAACATCTTCGAACAATAACCCTAAAAAACAGTAACAATCAACAATCAGGACCGCACAACAGCCTCTTATGCGAGAGTTGTATTGGAGGGATGCATTTCTTCTCCTGAACAAGGCCCTTGATTCGTCGATATATGCATCCTTTTGAGCTCTATATAAATCAAATGAGCGGCCCAGTTATATTTCAGACATGGTGATTGGATAACACTTATTTCAAGGTACAAGGAAACGAAGTTTTTCATCTCTTCAACGATTGTCTTTTCCACACACTTTTCTTCTACTTGTTCTAGATAGTTCTTTGCATCACAACCAACTTGAACATCTAATAGCCGCTCAGCAAGAGGCAGGGTTCTAAGAGCTGCACTTTCCCTGAGCATTTGCCCATTATCTTTTTCTCTTTCAAATCACATTGTTGTCTACCATCTGAGTCACTACCCCAGAGCCATCATCTGTATTCAAAGCATTGTTTTCCATGCTGTTATCGGCTTCGTCACAAACATCCTCGTCGTCACTGCTTGCCAGCAACCAGTCGAGCAGAATTTCCTAGTTTTTGTCAAGAGAGATCACCCAGTAGATTTATTTTGGCATAATCTAACTAGGCGCATTGGCGATATGTGGTATCCAGACTAAACTTTTGAGTGTTGACTGCTGACGGAATCAATACCTTGTATCATGGATAGAGTGGTAGCAGAATAAGAGCCTCCGTAGGGTAGTATTAGCACTTCAAATATTTGACTTTGCTTGAATGAAATCTTTGGTATGAGAGGACGAAGATATGCAATAGAAGCGGCTAGGACAACGAGGTTTCTGATAATGTACATACTGCTCAATAACGATAATAATGTATAATAATGTACATAATGATTGTTCTACAATACGCGCACGCGTGGTCACACTAAAGTCATTTGAAGTGGTGGGAATTGAAAGAGATACTGGATATCATTTCGAAGCTTAGAAGATTTACGTCACAACATTCTTATCACAACTTATCACAACTAATTGAATGCTATGAGCAGTATGATTGGAAAGTGAACGACCGTTCTCTATTCACACATTAGAATTATAAAAGGATAGAGGATAAAGCTCTTGGCGTTGATCAATCCCCAAAGGATGCGCCATGCATTTATCTTAATTCTTAACTTTGTTTGAGGTGACTGAATGCATACATGGCCTTTACAGTGACTCGCGGTGGCCTCCCGCTGTACCCAGTCAGTGCTGCTTATACTCCCAGACAAGTCTGAGCAGTCTGGTACCAATTTACCGACCGCTGAGGAATAGATGGTCTAGTAAGCTGCGAGCGCAAGATCGCACCACTGACCTCGTGTGCGACGTCGAGCACCTCTGACTAATGCGGTACATGCGCTCCTACTAGAATTATATATGTATGAAGAAAATGAGGAAGTATATAAAAGAACTCAAAAAAAAGAATATAAATAGGGAAAGAAAACGTGGAAATCTTTCCAAAATGCTTAAAAAACCTAATCGTCTACCGAAAATCACACACCGCTTCCGAATTGCAGTGCGTGCTGCAGTTTCTCCAAAGGGTTAAGTTATTGTAATTACATAAACACCGCGCGAAAGTGAAAGTGTCAGGAATTTTCTTTAAATTTTTTAACAAAGCAGATATGTATTCCACTCATCTATCTACTAACATACCTTGAATATTATTAGGAACGTCTTGAAGCCTCGCATCTCTTCTTTCTTGTCTCTACATTGATATCTGAAACAGTTATTTGATTTTTGTGATAACATGACCTTCAAGAATATTACAGATAATACACAACATTTAAAAAAGTGGATAAAATGAAGAATATAACTAGAACAAACACCCGTATTTGACGTTCGGATTGTTAGAAAGAAATTAGCATATGAGATCTTCAGCTGAAATTCCTTTTATTTAACCGCTTCTGGTGGTGATTTGACGTTCCAAATATATCCACTGATGTAGAATGATGTGGGAAACTTTCGCTTCAGGAGGGACTAGAGCCCGCACCGCACAAAACGGTTAATTAAAAAAAATTCATTTGATCTTTAGTACTTAATATCTGTCAGCGTGACTGGGTTCAATGGCGAAACCGACTACCCGGGCCAGGCCGTTGACGGCTGGCGGCTGACAGATAGATGCGCTGTGGCGTAGAAAGAGTGGTGTGCAAAATGGGCTTCAATAGTGTAACAGATAGAACACGCGCTCCCAGATAGAGTGAGGTGCGAGTTCTAGTTCCGCCTGATGCGAAAGTTTTGCTCATCACTTTACATCAGTGGGCATATTCAAATCTTCAGCTGAGCTTTCAAAACGGAATACTACAATTGAAAAAAAATTATAGAGTCTGTGACATAGTAAAGCCTAAATTCTAACTCTCTGCAAAAAATGTGCAAAAAAATTGCTGATCTTTGCAACTAGAAATGCCTTCAATAAACCATAGCACTGACGAAATCCAGATGATAGAAAACTAAGCGAAACTTAGATGAGTTGAATGCTTTCGAGTGATTGGGTGAAATTAGATGTAGAATATAGATGAAGCTACATACATTGACGTGTTTTCGCCATGATTAGAGGTGCCCCGCATTATACATAAGATTTTTTGGTTCGGTAGTTCACACTGGTTAAATAAGGCTCTCCAACGATCCAAACAGGTCGGCAAATTGTTATCAAGTTTATCTACGAGAACTAAACAGTGAACTAATATATTGGTAAAGGGACATCTTACAGGCTAATTTTGCTTTCAAGCATTCTTGCGATACTTGAAAAGTGAACTGCACGCTTTGGAAAAAATCTCTTTGGGTTCGATCGCATGGATTAGAGCGGTAAACTTCATCCTTCACTCTCAAAGAGCGAACAGGTGAAAGAGTAATTCGTGTAATCTAAGGAATACTCTTAGTGTTCTGAGCCGACAAACACTTTGGCGAATAGATATAAAAAGAAGGACTAAGATTGTAATCACCTTTGTGGTTGAGTGCACGTCACCTAGATAAGAATGGGTTTAGGTACTTGGTTTGGCCGAACGAGTTCTTTCTACTAAAGTCTTATACAGAATGATTAGAGATGACCGAAATGAACGATAAACATCGAAAACAAAGTTTCTATGTTGTCAATCTTGAGATGTAACGCCAATATTTACTAAAGAGTAGAGAAAAGAAAAAATCGTTCAGCAACCGGTTCTTGTGAGATTGCCAGGGACGAGCGAAGGATTCGCTTTCGAAAGAAATACTGCTCAAGTAACATGTTGGTATCATCGTGCTCTCTTGGTGAGATAGTAAACAAATGAGCCATAAATTAAGACCCCAACTCAAACAAGAAGTCTTACTGGATAAGTAAAAAAGAACAGAACGAAACAGAACAATGCATAAAATAGAATAAACGACGAAGATCTACATTGGAAAGAAAATAATCTAGAAAACTATGCTCTAGATGAGCTGATTCTTCCTCCTCCCCATTCTTCTCCCCTCCCCATGGCATGCAAACAAGGACAGACGAACTACAACATTGAAATCTTGGCATTAACGACGCTTTGTTGGGGGATACTTAAGGCGCATCCCTCATAGATTGATCAACGTCTATTGCTTCATTGCCTGCTATTTGTCCATTCATGCAAATCTTAAAGGTCGACTGAAGTGATAGGAATGGATAACAAGTAAGCCATGTGAGGAATAGTGTCGCTTGTTTTCACCGGGTGATTTGAAAGGAAAATCACGAGTTACCAGCTGTTTTAAGTGCGTAACTTTGCAGTTGACACTTGAATTCAATTATAATCAAACGAGCAATTCAACAGAATGAGAAGCCAAGATATCGTACAGGCCACTATACAAGAAGAGTTATAGATGAATTTGAACCGCCTGAATGTTAGCAAAACAAGGCTAGGCTTTTCAGTGCTCCAGTTCCTCCTATAGTGTACTATCAACAAAACCAATTCGCCTAAAAACACGCATGGATGAGTTGCAGTAGGCGTTTCTAGGAGGCGCCAGGGAGTTTCCAATCTCCTGAAGTGACAACATAGTCAAATCCATCTTTCGGAAAAAACGTGGCGGCGATCAGTGTATTCTAGTAGAAAATGAAGGTACTGAGATGTTAACACTACTGCTTAATTTATAAAAGATTGAGCACTCGGTCATGATCAGTGTCTAAGCTATGCGCCACACACTGAATACCACTTAGCAGCATGGAAATGAAACACTGCATATCCATCCTATCAAGTGACTCACGGTGGTCTACCAATCTACCATATCACTTGTAAGTAAACAATAAGTAAAACAATTAAAATTGATATAACAAAGTAGAATAATAAAATGGGTGATAACTGTGAAATGTACAACTTATGAATATGTATATACAACGATATAAATTGTTATTAATCCATTGTAATATAGTAATAATCATAATATCGTAACATAATGTATTCTAACAACAATACACTGAGTGTATATATAAAATAATGAGTATGTATGCATATCATTCAATATATATATATGTATTATGTATATATATATATGTATACATATATAGGGTAAATTTTTCAGGCGTTGATCAATCTTTGAGAGCGCCGCCATAGATTCGTCTTCAATTTTTGGCCCCGTTTGAGGTGACTGATGCATTTCTGGCTTTTACAATGACTCGTGGAGGCATACTAATATATCAAGTAAGTGTTCCTAACCTCAGAGAGAACTTTGGTAAACAATTCAGCGAGCCCGCAAAGAGTTCTATCCCCCTGAGGCTTAGTGAGCTTTGACCGCGGGATCGAACCACCGACCATGGAGTGAACGACGACCAATGTCAAAGAGCACCTCTGATCACTGCACCACACGTGCTTCTAATACATTATAATAAGGATAAAGCTTTTAGTTATTATTGTTATATATTCTGAATATTCGCTAATTATTTTATATATTATGTTATATAAATGTATGTATATATATTATAACATAACTGGTCAGAAATGTGTGGTAAGGACGGCAAACATGTTAATCATTATAACTATGGCTAGGACAGAATGAGTTTGCCGCATAATATGTATTTATGACATCCCATACAATTTCAAGTCAGATGTCATACAGAGAATTCTCTTTAATGCTTCCATTAAGTATATTTTGAATCTTAACGGTCGATGTCGACGACGATAATAGAAAAAGCCAAACGAAAAGTCATCGTGTGTTCAGAAGTAACAATGGCGACGCTGCGTTGCCAGGATTCAAACGCAGTCGAATATTTTTGAAGCAAAGTCTACGGTAGTTGATGACTTTCGTCATTTTGCTCTACTTTCTATAAGTTCCTCTTTTTGAAATCATATATTCAAGCACTTGGAAAATTTTTCATTTCAATATTGTACATATCAAATCGCTAAATTTCCCTATCACTTTCATAAAAGTTCGCGCATGGAATCCCAAAAGGTCACAAAAGTTGTAAGCTAAAAATGAAGGAGATATGCAAAAAAGTCTAATTCAAGAATCTTACAACTTCCTATCTGCGAAAGTCTCACCATAAACGAACCACAATATGCTAGAACAACTAGAGAGAATAGTTAGTTGTATGAAGTGGATGCTTGATGGAATAAATGAAAGTTTCGCACGAATCGTTTTTTAAGATAAGTTTATTTGTGAATGAGGAACAAAAGTCGTTAAAGTGTCTTTAAAAAGCGGTCGAGAACTGGGACTGCAGCCGTTCGTCAAATAAACGTGATAAACGGGAGAGTGTTCAGTAGTGAACATAGATAGACACTTCATCATCCGTGGAACTCACAAAAATGTGTAATAGATATGGAAGTTCCAGTGACATCATGATGCCTCAGTGACTGTAAGAAACCATGAGAAGCTGCAACACAGATGTCAAATGAGAGCTTTACTTCACAAAATAAGGATCGAATGCTCAGAAGCTTCAGACAGAACACTGTTTAAAACATTCTTGCCCATGATACAGTTCAACAAAGTAGGCTTATTTTGAAAAGCTACAACTTCGCTTTACACTTTTGATATAATATTACAGTACTGAAAGAGCACGCGAAGGTTCTTCCATTTAGAAAATCACAGTTAAAAGACGGATTTAATGATTCATCTCCTGGTCAGTTAAGTTGGCAGTGGAATGAGTAGGAGTTATTTGAGTAACTTTAAAAGAACTGAAAGAAAGAAAGAACAAGAACGAGAAATAAATGAGTCGACATGATCTGTAGGACATTTTCTTAGAAGTACTAATGCATTGAGATCCATGCGTGAAAGGTGTTCGAGTTCAGGGGCGCTCCAATTCTTCAATGTTCCTTCTGATGATCCCATCATTTTTTGCTTTGCTCCTCAGTTCATGAGGTGTGATTATCATACTGGCCAATCAATGCGATAAGAAAGGTCTGATCGAGAATGACAAGAATCGAGGAACGTGTCGTTTTACAATTCAAATTCAGGATCTTCGACCTTTTATGTCACGAATTGACCCTTAATAAAGATTGACAACTAGAAGAAAACACGAAGTGAGTTTCAATCTAAGCTCTGCTATCGTAATCTCTTATAAAAAGGTCAAACATGCCTTGGTTAACTATTACAAATCAAACGCTGTGGGTTAACATATTCGAAGTGAATCTGATTTCTCAACGAGAGTAATTCGAGAAACTCTGGAGTTTTCCGACATGGAGACTTTTACAGTTTAGCAATAAAATTTCAGGTACTTTTCTTCTAGAATATCACTCCCATAATAGTTTTAGAAAAAGCAGTTTATGCAATAAATATTCAGAAATTTTAACAAAAGCTAGGCAGCAGCCAACATCCATTGATGCGTGAGAAGGGCAGCCACAGCCCTTTGCTATTGTGACACGAAATCGCTTTACTGCCAACGACAGAAAGTCCGACGAGAAGAAAAACAGCAATAAAAACAAGCTACAAGCTTTTAAGCATTGGACTTGACATCAATTAGCAAGAAATCTTTCTCTTGAGAAAAAATTCCTTAATTCCGATGCTTTCAACTCCGTCGATAAAAGTCATATCTTGATTAAATACTCAAAAATCTTGAATGTCATTCCAATAGTAGAAAAGAATCGATTGTACGAGGTTCGTTTTGAGGAGAGATTTGTTTGTTTAAAGTTGCAAGGCCAAAATCCTGTCGCTCATGAATGCATTGAGCTCAATTCTCATTCGCAAACGTGGCAATCGATTGCGAATTTTTGGCCTAGAATTCAACGTTCAAAGTACAGAGGGATAACGATAGCAAAAAAATTGTGGAATAACTAGTATAATAATGAAAGAAAAGGTTCAAATATGACCTATGAAGTTAGAGAAATTTCCGAATGTATTTTGAGAAATTATGAACAATAAATGTCGTTCCACTTGCGTGACAAATGAGCCAATCATTTCAGTTCCGAAGTGTAAAGTAATGAAGATGAAAAAAGTTACGGTATGAAGATTTTCAACAATCGTCAACTTTAGAATGCTAAACACTACGTTAATCGCCGCTCAATTAGCGTAGCACTTATTAAGTCCACATAATCTTTTCAAAAAATTGCAGCCGCTTTCTTTTACTTCATTTTAGATAACACATGCTGCAAATTTTCAATCAAAAGATCACAGTGAATTGTAAGAGAAGAGAACATTACGGATTGGCGGCAATCAAGCAGCCCATGAGCTCGAAAACAAGGAGGTCGGCGGGCGCTAGTTTTAAATGAGGACTACAACCTGAGTGCAAGTGTGAAGCATCGGTTCATCGATAAATCAAAATGATGAACCGAACGTTCACAAAGACATACAGCAACGGATAGTGTAAATGAAAAAAAAAACTGCGAAAGATTTATTTTAGCTCTTGAGAGAAAGGTCGAGAAGAAAATTCACGTGAAAACCGCGTTAGCAGCGCCGAAGAAGAGTGGTTGGGAAAAAACCACGTTAAGAAAGCAAACTTCCACGATGATATGACTGCGGAAAATATGTAAGGATCTCTATCGCATGATAAATTTGAAGCCGATGCGATGCTTGGAAACATTTGCACATTGCTGACAGCAGATATCCGTCATCTATGATGGTTTTTTGCGATAATGTGGAGAGAAAAATGTGACAGTAAGAGAGCGTCAGAATCTGAATGAATCAAAGAACGACATCGTAAAAGTCTACAACGGTCATAGCAGTTTCCTTCGCATTATAATCTTACTGACTGTGATTGCGCAGAAAAAATACGTTTTATAAAAAGAGTAGGCGTTTCTATAAGGACAAATTCGGATCCTCGAGAGACAAGTATATAAAAAAAGAAGCAAACCGGTTATAGAGATTTCAAAATGTCTTGGTGAACGTCGTCATTCTGGATTCTCCCCTTTCTTTCTTCTTATGACGAACTGTGGAAACAGTCCTACCACTGTCTTGATGTCCTACCACACTTGATTGTCGAATTCTTCAAAGAAGAAACTACGAAGATAAAGCAATCCACTACATTGAACAAAATATTTCATACTTATTCCTGAGCGAGGACAGTCTGATTAAAGTATCAGAAAGATTGTTTACTATAAAACAAAAAGGCCACCTCTTAACTCACTGCACCCTGTCACGAATACAAACAACAGCAACACCGAGTGACGTCGAACTTTGGATTAACTGTTTTTCATTACGAGACAACTGTTGAACACCGGCAACAAATCAATGTAATAAAGGATGATGTTTGCGGCGATGATGAATCCATGTAGGAATGATCCATGCATTCGACTCCGTCTATATCATCGTAAAAGGTGACAGCATGCATATCTTATGTAACAACTTTCCCATGCATCTGGACAATGTTTTGGTCCTCCCAGGGAAGTTTGATAACACCTTGCCTCAGAGAGATTGAAAGCATGATAAGTTCAGAGAATAGGATCAAAGAAGCGATTGATTCGGTGTGTACTGCGGAACTCCAATTACTTATTCTTCTAGAGAAACCCGGCACAAATTTCACGATATAGTGTGGTGCCTAGCTTACGTAAGAGGCGAGATCAAGCTAACAATCTCGTGTGTGCTGTAATAACATCTAATCATTGTACTACACTGCCCATAATATAAAGTGTGAAAAAAATATACGCCGTGCGGCAAGCTTTCAAGATTCTATGAAAACTTGAATATATGATAACTGTACATGACACTCATGAGCACAACGCTGCAGGTGTTTGGCATAATATCATTGAAGTCAATTGGTGCTTGACGTTGACTCATAGATGGCAGTATAGTTTAAGCATTATTGAAACGAGAGAACTATGAAAGCACAGAATATTTTTATTACGAAAAGAAAGCAGGTTTGATAAAAAGCTCGTATTTCTCCGAAAAAAAGTTTTGAGGATTTTACAAGAAATATTAGTGAAAGGGGGAACTGTGCACCAGCGCACAACAATCGCTAATAATCTTGTATCTCCGTTTTATTTATCTGTCTTGCATCACTAGCCTTGAAATCCACTTTGTGGATCCCAGTAGTTCTTACACGCGATTCGTTTCCCAGCATCCGCAACACATAAGGTTCTTCAAACTTTTGGGTGTGGGTTCAACTTTTGCTTGTGGTTGCGTTTTTTATGAATGTCGTTGAATGCCGCCCAGATCTATGGAGACTATCCTTGGAGACCTTATACAACCCGGCTAGGGCGTTTACACTTGAAATGCAGAGAACGATCCAAGTTTGACACCATTTTCTTGATTCTGGAAAAATGATATGCCTGGTGAGCCATGGAAAGGTCCAATTAGAGCTTGGGTAGATTACGAGCGCGACGAACAGCATCATTACCATGCTGTTACCTGCCCCGCATGTTGTTAACTCTTTGAGTGCGTAAGGGACACGCCGCCACCCCCGCCTCGCCGCGCATGGATTCACTAATCATTTCGCCCTACAAATCGCTAACCGCTCGTGGCGAGGTCGGGCTGGAGGCATGTCTCTGTCAAACCCAGAAGGTTAATGAGCACCTCATAATATGACCAATTTTACAGGTTAACGAATCTTGTTCTTTGAGACTGTACAAATTTCATAGTCGGGAAGTTATTTGGCTTGGATGTTGGATAGAGGGTTTGACACGAATCAGTAGTACCATTGTACTTGCTTGATAGATAAAGAAATTCAGGAAATAAGTTTTTTTGTTTTCAAAGAAGTCATGTATGCCTATGTTACACGTTGACAAATTCACAGAAGTATGTTGGTGTATATCCTGCAGTCAGAGCTGGGCAGAAGTCACGCAATCGATAGAGGAGAGATATTAAGATTTATCTCTAAAAATAATTTTCAGCCTCGTATACCAGTAACACATAGCAAAGTCAACCAAGCTGCCCGCACAATTCCTCACTAAAAATGCTAAAATGAGCGGAATCTTATGACCCCAGAAAAGCTCTCATTAATGTCCCACTGAATAAAGAATACTGCGCTGAAGCTATTGAAATGCCGACGATCATTACGTACTACCTAACCCTACAAGGCCAACGCTTTTGACAATCTGTATGTAGAGAATATGCTCCCTAGTCATGGAAACTACTAATAAGTCGACCGGAAGATGCAAGATAACAAGATTAACCACGGCATGCATAAAATTCAAATGAGATGACAACATGCGCTAAAGTCCGATACAAAAAAAACTGCCATGCGAGATAGGCAACAGAAGAAGAGTTAATGAAGCTAGAGCTGCAATTAAGATTATTTGGCTAGATAGAACGAACACAATTAACAACCTAGATCGTATCCTTTTGTTAGGATAAATGTAAACCAACTCAAAAAATTTTTGCCACACACCTTCCAACATCAGGACCTTTGAGAGAGGAATTTCAAGTGTTCCATAAGAACTTGGAGAACTCCTATAGGAAATACTATTTCAACAATGTCATCATTGTTCACTCAAGCAATATGGCTAGTTCGGAAAAAAGTTGGAAAAATCTATATGTTTTCAGGGACTGAAATAAAATAAACTAGGTGGAAGACTTTTTGAATTTATTACAGTAACCAAGATCTTCCAAAAAAAATTCACAAAGAACTCTTCTTAAGTTAGACATTGAAGTATTGCATTAGCCATTACTGCGACAGATAATCTTAAGCGGAAAAGAACTATACTCTTGATTGAATGAATATATGAATAGATCTCTTAGGGTCTCACTACAGTTTTCGTGTAATACGAACAATCTTCCATTTCCAGACGCAACGATCACTGAATTCAAAGAGGAACTCCCACCTCTTCACCAGTCTCGTTCGCTCCCGTGCACATTATAGGGTACTGATATGGCTTAAAGTTCTACGCAAAGTCAGACACCCTAGTAGGTCAGTGAGAAAAGTCATGCCCTTCGGTCAAGATAGATCATGTTAGACATCCAGAAAATCTAGCACCTATTCTTATCAAGGACACTATCGCAAACTAATTTTGTTATGTTATCTCTCAAAATGCTCTAAATAAATGGAAAATCAGCTATTTTCCATTATTGAAACAGATTAAATTCATATCACATCACCAATTATCGTTAAATTCTGGCGCCTGCTAACGTACTTGTTAAGAAAAAAGAAATCGGATTGTAAAACATATAATGCGTCTCAGTGACAACCACTGGAGCTTTCAACAACTGAAGTAGCACGGGATGTGAAGCAACAAGAAAAGTAGTTATTCAATGATTAATTCTTCAAGATCTCAAAAAAGATATAATGCTTGCACAGTCTTCAGGAAAAAAGAACTGATTTGGTGACACTGAAAAGTACCAGGGAATAATGAACCGTTGGTACCATGTCGAGTAATGATAGGATAGAAACCACGACTCCGTGATCAACGAGAGAATAATTGCTAAAGCTTCATGTGACTAACGTCGTCTTATCATATTAAGATTTCAAAATGTTACTTTGTAGCTGCTCTTATTTTTGAACATTACTTTTTATACGGACACGTAGTCAAAAAAACGAGGCCTTCTGCCAATTGTAGGTGGTCAGATTGATAACTGACAAGAGAAAGTAAACATTCTAGGGAGAAAAAACACTATAGCATTATTAATTCGAGTAAGCAGATTGACCAAGGAGAACCGAGATAAGCAACACTTCTTACATAGGCCATATTTTGCTTTGCTCTGATTAGATAATACTTCAAGTGTAAAAAGATATTCAGCTGATATTTCTTGGAGAGCTTGTTAAAAGTATTCAAAAAGAGTGACAAGCGTCATTCAAATTAGCATCATTTACTAAAATAGAATAGGACGAGCATTATCCAAGCCGTCTCCTTTTTCGTTCGTTTTTCGAGAAAAAACAATTCATGCTACTCCGCTCACACAAATGACACCGAGTGACACTGAGAGAAGACGTTGAATCCAAACTCTCACAAAAGATGAACAATCATGGCGTCAAATCGCGTGAGAGGTGAAAGCAAAAGTACAGCGAAACAAGCAATTTGCGAGCATCACTAGAGCGAATTAAAAACAAATTAAGTTTCAAGGGCAGCGCACAGCTTTCGTTCAGCAATAGTTGCACATAAATAACAGAAATATCATAAAACAACCGAGTTCTTAGTCTTTGAAGTTAGAAATAGCTCTCCGTAAATTCTAAACAAAAACTATTTGTCGCAAAGAACTTGGTTTTATTGGTCCCCTGAGGATTTGCCTATTAAATTCACTCCATTCATAGCATCATAGAGTTTGATGAGTGGAAAGTTAGCCCATAAAATGTCCTAGAGTGAAAGGTAAAGCTACCGATCCATCAAGTAGGTGTGTTTACACTTTCAAGCATCGCTTATTCTAGTTTGCTGACCTTGAATAGATAGAAGGCATGCTTGGATCGGAGGTCAGGGACTAACCAACAGCCCACGTCCGCACACGATAACTCTCACCGCTGCCTTTTTTGAGAGAAAGAAACTTCTAGATGAAAAGAAGAAGCCCCACAATCAAAGTTTTTCCACGTTCATTTACATTTCCACAGAGTTTATGTCTATAATATAAAGTAAATGTTGGCAGAGAAAATGTCAGAATTGGTTTCATCGAGAAAGTTTTGGAAGGCAAACGATCAAAACGATCTGACATAAGAACCAAACGTGTCTATCAACAATGAATTTCTTTTCTGTTACAAATTGGCACAATACAATAAACGAATAAAAACTAAACTAGCGCATACTAAAATTGACGTCATTTTTTCTTATTTATAATTATATTCAATATAACTTGAGCCGATGAAGGTGAGAAGAACCTCAGCCATGGTTGATTTGCATTGTTAAAACTTATGTTTATACGATAAGCAATTGAAGAGATATCATAGCATAACGGCAGAAAGATTTCATCTATGATTTTGTACAATTAGGTTATATACTGTTGTTGTCGAATAATTTCTTACAGAAATATCTTTGCATTTCGTTTTTCCTTCGTCCTGTATTTTGAATGTTGATCAAGGCTCTTTGTCAACGCTATAGCTCACCTTTTCAAAAGATGCGAAGGATAGACAGTATGGCGCTCATCAATCATCTCGCTCATGAATTGAAATCTCGTAGACGCGATTGAACAAACTTTTGGAGTTATGCAATAATTTGCGGTGGCTTACCAGTGCAACAAATTAGTTTTTCTACCTCTTCAGAACAAGTGTGCGACGAATTCGCCAACTTGACAGAGACACATGGGACGTCTATTTTCCGTAGGGAGTAGGATCAAACCAAAGAATATGCTTTTTACACAATACACTGAACTTGGACATCATCCCTTCGCATGAATGATGTTATAATAGATCAGTTACGATAGAAGATGGAAAGGAAATGACGTTTTTCTGAATGTTGAACTTTCAAAAAGCATTCGTCATCAGAGTGGCTTGGTATTGTTTTGCTGTCCGCATTCGACTCAACCAATGAATTCCATTATATGTAGTCTATGAAGCAATCCGAACGAGCACCAATAAAGTCTCTATTCATGCCCATCACACGACAAGGCCTCCACTCAACGAACTCTGTGTGTTCGATGGAAACAAAAAACATTGTGCGACCAGTATAACGCCCACTTCCATATTACGTCATTGGAGAGAAGGGATCCAAAAATATATCGACAGGGTTTAGTTTTCTTAGTGGATTTCGTTACGAAATTATTGGACTCGTTATCAGATTAAAGGATATTAACCTTTTCGTAACCGAAGTTGAAATTAATGCACAGCGCGATTCGGAGCAACGCGCAATTTTCGTTATTTGACCAAATTTTTTTCTGTTTCAAAGAATTTTCCTATTATTTCAATGATCCATATTTCTCCATATTTTCATTAATGTTTTTGATGCATATATAACTCTTATGTGAAAAAACGGTTGGCTAAAAAATATTCTTGCGCTTTGCAAGTGATGTTAGTTCATCAAAAACTCTTAACAAATTTTCGATAAATAGTGTACTTCAGAAGTCGTAATTTGCGCTGAGTACAGAAGAAAGTTTGCTGTATTGTTCTCTATAGGTATGAGCTTTTGAATCATGAAGTATACTACCACTAAACCCATTATGAAGTTACGATTTAACTACTCAAAAGGCACGGCGAAAGTAACTTTTCGTTGCTACACACCGCGCTAAGAAGATTTTACCAGAAAGCAGCATTGAAACCACCGCATTTCAGGCTCTCACAATACTTTGAAACTTTAGTGAGATAGTTTTGTATGGGGAAAAGGTTTTCTAAAAATAGTGTGTCTAAAACAACACAGACATCTAGAGGTTTAGCTAGGAATCACATTCAGGTTGTGCATCAAAGTTCAGCACAAATTCAGGGATGATGATGTAGATAGATCGATAGACAGAAGTGGATGCTGGAATTGTCAATAATAAGTTTTGAAAGTGCCAAAACTAGACATAACACTAACATTTCCCAATTTCCGGACGTTGAATTCTCATAGATTTAAAAGCATAAAGAAAAAAGAGCATTTCATTATAAATTCATGGAATTTTTTCTGGTTAGGGACGCGGAAGCAGAACACTTAAAGATGTCACTCAATTATACATTCGTGATTGTTGGTCTCATTCTAGCCCAGATCAACGAAATCCACCTCCATTTAAGAGTCTGGAAATTAAAATCACACTTTTCCGGGGAAAAGTGTCTGCGATGCAGAGGCGGACGACTGCCTGTGAGAAAGTAGGCAGCATCTACCCAATCAACCAGCATTCAACGACGTTCGCGAGGAAGACAAAACTTTCAATAAACATCCGAGCTAATGGTAGTCCTCATACGGAGGTTAGGTGCGTGAAGATGATTGGACTGTCGAAGTGTTGAGATTAGCACTGTATTTGAAGTCAAGTAAAACAAATGTACAATTATAAATGCACTTCGTTTCCGTCCACAATGCGCAATGATTCGATAGGTATTTGAAATAGATATTTCCACTGCTCTTAAGACAAATACTGCATATTTTGTTGAATAAATAAATCCACATATTTGTCTGAAAATTTGGGGCACCGTGGCCAAGGAGTTGTGATGTTGGTAACAGAGGGTGCGGAACCGAGCTCCATCCACCACTTCTCTCCGGCAATTGACAACAACGCCATAGTACGGCTATCAGCGAGATTGCAAGGAGTCTCGCTCAATCAGATCTCAACTCTACGCCATTCGAGAAGAAAACGATGAACGATTTGAATGCTAGAAGTACTGGGATTCGCACAGTGAAAAAAACCGCTGTGATGACGGATCAAATAAAACGCAACAATGGTGCTTTTCATTCCATCGTTGAATTCTTCTGTAGTGCCTGCGTAAAAAACATTGAATTTCTAAGCTTTGTAATTGACTTTCTGAAAATTCCAACGCAAGAATAATTGAGATTATTTGTTTACTTCCGATTAGCTCAACTCATCTGACCTAAGGTCAATTATAAAGGATTATCGTTCACCAATACGAGCAATCAACAAACCGAATTTCCCGCATTCATGAAATTTGTAAAAGTTCACCTCTAAAAAGGTATTGTGAGAAGATTGTGAAATGAAAGAAATCAAACAGTAAGTAAGCAGTGAGAAATGGCAGAAAAAGAACTGTCAGAAAACGTGTAAACCAAAATGGAACGATAAGCGTTCTCTTTTTGCACGTAACCGGAGAAAGACATGTGAGTTTCGAATCTAAATCCACCGCCCATCAATCTTCAAAATGAAAACACGTTGTCTTTCCAATTCATCCATTTTACTCGTTTTATTACAAACTTAAAATTATAATATTGGCCCACAAATGGGCGACACTATGAGCGATGACTCTATGGTGGCTCCCATGAGTTATATATATATTATATATATATATATATATATATATATATATATCTTACATATATGTATATATAAATAGATGTATAATTATACATATATATATATGTATATATATTGATTGTCGCGTTATATTTACTGCATTGCTGATTCAAATTCGGTGTTTATGCATGTGATTTTGATTTGAAGAACAAGAAATAGAAGAGTCGAACATCGGCATCATGGTGCTAATGAACTTTGAAGCAAACAACAAGTCATACTTTTTATTCTGCATTAGAAAGGAGTACGAGCAATTTCTTCGGATGATTGGAAGAACACTCATGATAAGTTAATACCTAAGTGGAAGGAATGTTATTGAAGCTAAGAAAAATGAGCTGTTTAGGAGTAATAGCGAAGAATCGATGGATTACTTCTATCGCCGAGTACTACAATGACAGCCATGCATGTGGAATAATTCGAGGACATATGAAATTGATCGCATATGCAAAATTCAGAAAACAAAAATCGGAAATTCACTTCTTCACCCGACCTCGCCAGCGGTGGAGTTGGTGGTAGTGGTGGTGGTGGCGGCGACCATCAAACGTCACACTCGTTTACTTGAATTTCTTAGAAATATGTTTAAGCGCCATGTAGCGAACAATGGCTGCCGGCATAATCCCTTTGGCCTTCAGCTTATTCTCGAGCGAATTCATCGTTTATTTCAAGAAGTGCTATGGAAGAAATTGAAATTCGATATCTCGCGTGATACAGATAGATAGTGATCTATCAAAGTTCATCAACATTGATTTCAAGTGATAAGATCTTTGGTGATAACATAAAGTCATAAAGTCACATTTTAATGCGTTAAAATGCGCATCAGACACTAGTATAAAGGAGGAATGCTCTGATAAGATCATCGATCTCATCAGTAGTTACTTAGTAAACCGCAAAGGAACGGGATGCACGAAGGCGTCTTAAGTAATCTAGAATTTCCTCAAATAGAATTTCCACATTATTTCTGGAATACACTCTCTTGGTTATTTTGAACGAAGAACTTTGTGTTGAAAAGTCATGGTACTACTTTTCATATGACATCAAAGGTCCATTATATTGAAAAGAACACATGGCGACGAATCCAAGGTTTCAACACCTTTGAAAAATGTCCACGTGAAAGAGCTGAAAAGCGAGGAACAACTCTAAAAAGTCGTTTGCTTTCTCAGAACAAACAAACGTCTGTCATTCTAACCAACTAATTTTGTTAATGTCAAACTAAGATAATTCGATCTGAAAGAAGATTTCTGCACCGAAGAAAAAAAAGGCAGTGAACAAAACAGCAAGTGGGCACGACCTTGCTAATCTAATATGATGTAGGCACTACTATGTATGTGACATAAGACTTCAGTTAGAAAGCTCCACAGGCAGAGGAAAGCCAAAAAAAGTTGGGGTAAAATATACAGAAAAATTAGCTGACAGTCATGCCACCGGAAGAGTCGGAATGTTACTCACGGCTTTCCGACTTCGCCAAACAGCTCAACAAACAAACAGCTACTACCTCTATTAAATCTAATTATTCTCTGACTAGTACATTAGTGAATACGATTTGCATCGCATGAAACTGGAAGTCAATAGCAAAAACTTTCAATAGAGATATAATTGCTTTAATGAGCTCATCATCGATAGTGATGTTAGGAGATCTGGTTCCCAAGGGTACAAC
The DNA here is from genome assembly GCA_019055375.1 of Parelaphostrongylus tenuis. Classification (NCBI taxonomy): domain Eukaryota; kingdom Metazoa; phylum Nematoda; class Chromadorea; order Rhabditida; family Metastrongylidae; genus Parelaphostrongylus; species Parelaphostrongylus tenuis. The sequence goes on from JAHQIW010007345.1 coordinate 114,253, forward strand.
GAGTGCAAGTCTTCTAATTTGTTGAAATCCGTATGAAGTCCTATAAATCCAACTGATGTTTAGAAGAACTTGGAATTTAGATGTACATTCCTTGTCAACTCTACTTCCAAAACTATCGCACTCCTTAAGCTCTTTGAAACATCGGCCATTGCATTTGAACATATTAGTTACCAAATGGATGTCATGATTAGCAAAGTTTGAAATGAAAACCGATGTCTTCAGTGCATTTATTGAACCTTTTTCATAAAAATAACGTCACATAAGGCGTAAAGGATAATATTCATTCATTAACTCTACTCAATCAACAAGTTCACTCATGAAGAATCAGTTGATCTTTGGTAAATTTTTGTATTTATTTGTGATTTTGGAACCAATTTTCTGTCTGTGCAGCAAACAAATTGAGTAGGTGATCAAAGAATCATCTACCAATATTGAAATATTGTTGACACGTTTGTGAAAAAAAAACCGAAAAGTGTTTCAGCATTGCCGTAAGACATTCTATGATCACGGCTGAATTAAGAAGTAGAGCTTTCGAACGAAACGGTTGGTGTTAGTGAAGGGTCGCAGTACATTGAACTAGGCTACTTATTTGAAGCCAGAATATAAATTGAACTGCTCAAAAAGTATGCACCCGTTTGCAATGTCGTGGAAGTGACAATGATTCATTCGTTAAAACAAGCGCCTAATTCTGTCGTTCAACCTGTCTCTGTTCGGAAGACTAGAATCAATCCACACTGCTAATCCACCAAGGCTTTTCGCTTTTATTTGCTTTTTTCGATTCACTTAGCTTTAGGTGGCCTTTGTTGATGTCTCCACCGTTTCGATGCTATCGTATATACTATTTGCAAAACTACTTTCCAGTACAGATGGCTTGGAGTCTTATTATGTTGTAGATTATCACCTGTATCACCTGTCGTCCGTTGATCGTCGAGTGACTCGAGCGGGTACCAGGAACTCTTCCATTTTTCCCTATCGCGTGCAAGAGTAGCCCAATGGGTCCTCCTCGCTCTAGGAATTCGCTGAGCATCATATCTTTCTTCCATCGCTTTCGTGAAGAAATCGGACCAACGGGTCAGTGGTCTTCCTTTAGAGCGCTTGACGTCCCGAGGAATAAGTCGGTAACGGCTCTCGTCCATCGGTTGTCGTTGAAGCGCATCACGTGTCCGGCCCACCTTATTTTCGATATCCTGGCGTTTAGAACGACGTCTCTGATTTTCGATCGTTGACGTAGGTTGGAACTTCGGATCCTTTCTCTCATTTGCGAGATACGGGATACTCCTAGCATCGACCTTTCGACTGCGCGTTCGATAACGGCAAGTGATCTTTCATCCTGCTTACGTAGCGACCAGGTTTCTGCTGCTTACGTCAGGGCAGGGATAATTGTCGAGTCGAAAAGGTGGGCACGGAGTCGGATGTTCTTTGTACTCTTCACTACATCTTCGATGCTCTTAAACGTTCCCCAAGCCGCTCGTTTCCTCCTGCTCAACTCTGGAGCTAAGTCGTTCATCGTGTTGATTTCACGACCTAGATAGACGCAACTGGAGCATTCGGAGATTGTCGTTCCGTTGAGCGTGAATGGGGCATTAGAAACCCATCCGTTCCTCATGAACATTGTTATCGTTGGATTCAGTTGAAGACCAATCTTTCCACAGGCGTTATCGAAATCGGTCAACATTCGTTCCGCTTGGCTGATGTTTAGTGTTATGAGAACGATGTCGTCAGCAAAGCCAAGATGGTTTATTCTAATGTTCGCATGACGTTTTGTAGGGTGGCAGTGAATAGTTTTGGCGAAATTGTAACGCCTTGTCGAACCCCTCTTCTTACGTCAATGGTGATATTGTTGTAGAATGGAGATATTTATTATTTATTTATATTTAGACAACGGACAGCAAGCAGATTGGGCGATAATTGCCTATGTCGTGAAGGTCTCCCTTTTTGAACAACAATACGGTCTTGCTGGTTTTCCATTGAATAGATTATTGAATAGTTGTAGATTATAATCGATAAAAATAATAATAATATAAGATATACAATTTCAGAAATGCTGTATCTTTCGAATGGACAGTTCAATTCAGTTAGATTCCCCTGAAAGCTTTTTTTGAGGTTGTAGTCTGCCTTTCAATTAGAAATGTCTGTTTGTTTGAAATGTTTGAATGTTTTTCTGCTGTTGTAATGATAATATCCTACTGTAATTTTCATAACATATGGAAAAATATAGATGCCTTCTATCTCAAACTCGTAATGTTGTCTCTTTGTACATTATCCGCATTCACCACCTACATGTCATTCATCTACTGATAGCTTGATATTATGGATGCCTCTTTTTTCTTTGTTCAGTAACACAATTCCCGTGTGGGGCAGTGGCTAGAGGTGCTCTGCGCCTAACACGAGGTCAATGGTTCGATCTCGCGCTCCTGCCATCCATCCCTCCGGGGTCGGTAAAGTGGTACCAAACTGGTCTCAGGCTTGTCTGGGAGGATAAGTAGCACTCTCGGTTGAGCGGGGAGCCAACGCGAGTCACTGTAGAGGCCAGATATACATTCGAGCACCTCAAACGAGGCTTAAAATCGAAGACGAATGCATGGCGCATCCCTCAGAGATTGATCAACGCCGAGAGCTTTTATCCTTTAACATCATTGCAATGTGATTATGCCCTTAAACACCACCTCGCTCTAAATACTGAGAGATGTTAGCCTTCTGATGGTGTATCTTACACAAGCATATGTACCGATACGTTTTTTGCCACAAAAATATTTGGAAGAGTGGTATAACGAGTTCGTTATACTTGCACAAGTGCACTATTGCTTTTTATGGAGTAACAATAAAATGCGTTACATTCAATCACTTTCAAGAACGTCATAAATTCTGGTTCGAGATAACTTGCAAACCTGGAGAATAAGGTATTAAGGGTTAGTGTAGTGGTTAGCACCCGCTGCCGATAGCAGTGAAACGCGTGTTCAACTCCCGCTTGAGGTACCAGGATCTCCATAACATTCATCATTTTAATATATGTATTTATAACACTGTTGTAAAAGCAGTGAAATAAAGAATTCTTGTAGACACAGGATTAAAAGTCCGATTCTATGTTTAAGGCACACAAAATTTGCCGTCTCTTTGGAGGCACATTGATGCCAGATTTTCTGGTAGAATAGTTATAGTAACGTGTTACATCCGTATGCCACAGCAAATCATTTTCGTGGTAAGGATATTCATTTAACATCTCTAAAATGCCCAATAAGAGAAAATTCATAGCTCATGCTTTCAGGAAATAGACAGCCTAAACGTTTCATCTTTTGATCTTCATGAATACAAACTGTTAAAGTCTTTGACATAAAAATGGGAATTGCACCCGTATGGACGGTGAATATGAGCTAAACGCGAAAACTTTGCTACTCTCCAAATTCTTTCTGTTGGCATGTGATTGTTCATGCTTCCTAAAGATTCAGAACTTTGCTGAGAAAACAGTAAAAGTAAAACAAGTGCTTCATTGGTGTAAAAGCAAGTGGGCCTGCGAAAAGGGTGATTGCGAGTTCAAAGCCATCTCAGCTTAAAGGTTTGGCTTGTGTCTCAGCACTTTTGCCACTATATTTCCCGTCTTCTACGGCCTCGCCATCAGTCAATGCAAATCTGCAAAAACTTACTTAAAGATGACGAAAAAGGATTGGAAGAGGTGTATGAAGTACACTGAATGCTTAAAAACTAAAAGACCATGCTTCTAGATGATAATTTTGTGGACCATAGGCCATAATGCTGTTGCACTATGTCAAACCACGCTTTTGTGTGCACACCAAAATTGGTGGCAATAAAAGAATGTGTGGTCTCTACCCATAACATCCGGTTCAGTCACCGTGTAACATAAAAATGCGTACCTGTTTAGTTACCAGTATCAGCAAAAACTCGGTGAACTGGTTCTTAAGATCTTTTTTCTACTCTCCGGCTCACAATAAAGAATAGAGTTCAAAAAAGGCCTAAAGTGCCAAAAGTACCAAACGTACGTACACTATCATGTACCTACCAGATGTCTTAGGCTAACCACCTGTCAAGACCCAAAATGGATGACTAATATCAAGCGCTTCTTTTCAATTTCCACTTAAGGTCAAAATAAGCATCCAGGATGCATTATTCGTCCCAAAAATCACCTACCCTAAGTCGTTGCAATTTCGATCTGTCGAATCATCAAGTCAGCTTTTCACATCAGTAGAATATTTCCAGTAATAGCTCTACTGCTACAAACGTGACCAAACTCATGGTAATAGACGTGTGAAGAGTCTTTTGATAAACTTTAGCACCACTTCGTTAACCCTAAGAGCTGCTTTAAATGTGGCTAAAACAACAAAATCCAAATATTTTGACCGATGCAAAAGGAACGTCCGTAGCGGTAAAAACTACTCAGTGGCATAGAAGTTCTATAAAGAAAGATAGTCCTGAAGAAAAGTGCTGAATACTACGAAAGATTTGCTTATTTTGAGTTCGGCTTCCATTACGTAGCGCTATATTTATCAACTGTTGGGAAGGAGACGCGTGGTGCTTAAGACCTCATGCCTCTCATCCCTGCGGGGTAAACGAAATACTGTCAGACTTGTCTGGGGAAAGGTATCTTCGATCAAACAGACAACTACTTGTGATGAGGAACTGAAGATACTCTAGCTAAGCTAGCCCACATTTCGATGATTTCATCAGCATTTGACGACATTTAGGAAAAGAATGTTTTGTAAGCAGCAGCTGACATCACACTCAATTCACAACCGTGTAGATGATGGAGAAAAACTCATTAGACGCAAAGTTGTTATGACAAGCTGGACGGAAGACGTGATTGGATGTTCAAAACAAGCTATTAGGGGTCATGTAAATATATAAAGCTATTAAGTTAGTAGTTCCTATTCGACAATTCGAGTAATTCTCATGAAACTTAGTCTTTTTGCACATTCGCGCAGAAAAACAACGTAATCAAGTGATTACACCGCAAATGCTTTCAAAATCTGAATTATTGAATAAACAAGTACGGTTTATGATGATAGGGAGTCTACGACAATGTGTTTTTTTACTTCAAATCCACATCGCGTGAAATGAGCTCGTGAAAGATGCATACTTATGCTGCCGTAATCACGTATTTCTGCCCAAGTGTAACATAGCGAGGTACTTCACTTTGTTATTGGACAGTTTTTAGGGGCACAATTCACAGAGATTAATCCTGTTTCACATTTGCTATAGACAAAATTACACGCATGATCCCTGACAACAATTCGCCTTGAACCAATCAAGGGTAAAATGATGCCAAACTTGGGCTATAGTAAGCAATTCCAGGATACTCAGGAGGAGAATCAACTCGACCTATATCAGAAGACATTTATGAAGAATGAAAGCATTTTACTTTATATCATAGACATCCGAGTGGCTCTAGCACATTTTTTACACATTCTTCTGAAAAACGAAACCAACTCCGTCCAAATGCGCTCTTTCTCTAGAAAACTGATATCTGTGTCGTATCCGACAGTGGAGCTAATCATAAGCATACGGTGGTTGAACGTCGGCTTTCATGGTAACTCTCTGATGCAGATGAGATTTGCGAAGTGAAGGAGAACATCAAAAAACCTTCTGCAATGAAAGACACTCAGTGGAAAACTCTGATTCACGCACAGTTATTTGAGGCATTGCAAAGGAAAAAAAGCTAACTGCAAGCAACCAACAGTGGTGGGAGAACTTCGATGGATTTGAAACAAGAAATAAGAGCGTCAAGAGGGCATGTCATGAATTGAACAGAAAGTCGTAATTGACTGTCACGAAGTATGTTTCACATTTTGTTCTCGAAAAAAGAACATTCGTTCCTTGATTTGTAACAAAGAACGGTGGAAAAGGATTCTCTCTAGTAACTGTTAAAGTTCTGTGTGACCGTTGTGAAACATTAAAACACTTCTCCAAGCCAGATTCACACTTTAAAAAAGCTAAGTCTTGATAATGGACAAACAGAGTATCCATAGTAACTGTTTGAACATCAAAGAAACGACTTAATTAGATCTTGTAAAAAACTATCATTCAATAAGAAAATCAAACGACAGGAAACACCAAAAACTGCGGATTCTGTGGAGGACATTCACTAATCGAAAGGAACGGGTGTTGTTGGAAGACCACTCTCGAACACATGCCGTCAGAATAAATCTGGATGAAGAGGCTGATTTGAGACCATTGGTAACAACTTACTCATTGGCCATACGCATAGTGATTCTCTTCTCATAAAATATACACTTCAATGACTTATTGCTTGGAATTCATTGAAAAATAGACTTGGAACTCCAGATTTTTCAACTGAGGGACAAATGCTCGAATCTCGTTGCTGGAAAGGCTTAGATTCCAGTAAATCTATTCCAACCAACAACGATTGCTACAAAGTGAGATGTGCTGGCCAGAAAGTGATCATCAAAGATTGACGTTATTATCTGGTGAGCCTGATTATTGCTACTATTTGATTAATGAGAGGAATAGCATAGTGGTAGTGAAGCAGTTCTAATCAAGTAACATATTAGTTCAAGAGCTCCTCAAGTCAACAAAGCTATACATTCTTCCGGGGTCTGGAAATTGCTACATACCTATTTTAAAAAAAAACTGAAAATTTCACCCTCCGCTTTGCTGTGATGTGTAGTTGATTAAGTAGGCATAGAAAAAATATGCCAAAAACGGAGAAGAACTAGACTGAATCTTTGATGAAGCTCTTTGAAAGCTTTCCTGTTTGAAAGACTTCTATTTTCAAAATTACATCAGTAAGTAGATCCCAAGTACAATAAGGATCAGTAACTTTATATTTTATTCTGAGAAGCTCATCATCACGATATATTGGGGGGGGGGGGGGGTTATCAGCACTTCCTGCATTCGAATTGTTTCCTCTTATTCATCCTTCATAAAAGTGTTCAAACATTTCAAGTTTGTTTCGGCTATTGCTCAAAAATTTCGTTTTCTCCTCAAATGCCATAGAATAGTGGAGAAGTCGAGTCCTCTTGCTACTTCAGAAATAGCCACGCTAAGGCGTTCCCAGGTATTCGGTTGATTGATTCCAGGGCACAGTTGGGGTACAGAATCAATGCACTCTTCGCTTACCTTCTTTTTGCTTTTACACCAAATCACTGACCACTGATCCCTCCTCCCTGTACTCGAAAGATTATCAAATGATTAAAAATGACTCAGATTAGTAAAGAAAACAAGTTACGAGACAAATTCTCAAGAAAATCAGAGTTCATGTACTGCATCACATAGCATTTGTATGCGAATTATCAACAACGGCAACTCACTCGTGAAAAATTTATGCGTTGTTTTTAGGAAGCATCGAGAAATTGTCAGTCCTCTAGTTTACCAATCGGCTGAATGGAAACAGCGGAAACAACGGAAATCACGAGGTGAATCAATAGAAAGTCAGTTGAAGCGAAAAGGATTGACGAACAGAACGAGTGAATGTGACGTCATTCGAATACTTGGATATGACGTACAAAACAGTGAGTGAATGAGGACGACAAACGGGCTGTGAGTTATTTTAAGAAGGTGATATCTTACTGAGAGAGGTGTCCACACAAATGTACGACTGCCGCAATGAATCTAATGGAAAATATCAGCGCCGGAAAGTGGTAAACCTTCTATTTATTCATAAGGCTATTAATGGATGTATAAGATAATTATGGATACGTTGTGAAACACAAATCTCATGATTGTGTAAGTGTAATCAATTTGCTTGTGGAGATAGCAAATCTAATTCAAATGCTACCACAAATTGCTTCATTGAAAATGAGAAGCTTTCAGTCAGTTTTAGGACGGTCCCTATTGTCATCAGTTGGTGGAGGACACCGAACACGTAAGGCTTGTCTCGCTGCCGATCAGTGTCAGACAACTTTCAGATCTTTCAAATCATCAATCTGCAACGGCAAAACAGTGCGAGGAAATTGGCTCAAAAACTATTTTATCCACAATTATCTTAATAGATTGGTAACTTCGGCATCGATAAGATTTTTCAGCACGCTCTTGGTGAGCAGAGACGTGCTTGCTAATAACAAAATTTACACAAAACCGCCAAAAAGTCAGTCATTACTGCATTAGATGAATCCTGTAAATAATAGTCTCGACTTTGATTACTCAAAAAATAATGAATTATTTGAATAGAGAACAATACAATAATCATAGTAGACTTCTAATACCACTGACTAGAAACACTAACCCAGAGATTTTTGAAAACGCAGAAAAAAATTTTTTGATGTGACAGAAACATAGCTCTACGTTAAGTAAAAGATATAGGCTTCTGAGTGATATCATCACATGAAAGGCAATAAAGACGAATTGTAGAAGGTTCAGAAACCATCGAGTCGAATATCACTGAGAAAGGAATGAGATTTCCAATTTTTGAGAAAAAATGCTACTTTGCCTTACGTTCGTGAAAAAATACTTCAGCTCTCAAAAAGCTTGTGTGAAGCGTGCCATTCAATTACTGATATAATCTATTTTCCAGTCATCAAGGCACATGGCACCAAATTTCCGATTGCAGCAGCTTTTGTTATCGCGGTAATCGTACCTCATAATGACCTCAAATTATTCCAATTAATATTTTCATATGGCGCAGAGAGTATAATGGTTAGTGTTATGGAATAATACACGCATTATCGTTGGTTAGACTCTGTACCGGGTTAGCAAGGCACCTCATCCATGCGCATTCAGCAGTTAGATATGTCACCGAAAAGCTTTCTCCGATTCATAATCGTTTGAGACGACCTGGGAACGCAATGAAATACACATGCTAGTTCTTCAAGCAAGATTAAGTCTCTAAGAATTCGCACACTCAATGAATAGATGAGGATAAAAGATAAAACTCTCGGTTTCGATAGATCTCTAGAGAATGCGCCATGCATTCGACCTCATTAAGTATCGCATGTGATGACTGAATTGACATTTGGCTTGTACAACAACTAGCGGTGGCCTACCGATATATCAAGTTAGTGCTTCTTCCCAGACAAGTTTGATGCCAAGTTGTCGATGCTGGATGAAGGGCAAGCGTGGTGAGCACGGTACGAGAGATCGAATCAACAATCATTTGTGTGTTAGATGACATCTCTGGCCATAAGGCCACACAACCCCAGACCAATGAGCTTTTCTATTATTGCTATATATGCAGCCAATGATATGGCTTGAAAAAAAGAACACTGTTTCTGAGAAACGCTTACTTTTCCCAAAGACTGCGCCTCATTTAACAATTGGGAAACTAAAATGGGCTCTCTTTTTCAATGAAATAGTATTTTTTCTTTCAAATAAAATATGCAACCACAAAAAATGTCCCAGTGGTCTCATAGAAGAATATTTCCAAAGATTCTGGAAGATACATCTAAATTTGTCTCTTTCTATAAAGCTCAAGATCATACGACTCGATTATAATCGGTCCTATGTAGCTCAACACATGTTCTATCCAGTCTTGTTCAATTTGGTTATTGTTGATACATTATACTTATTGAACAGGAAAATGTTCCACAGTATTATTTACAGTTATTAGTCATTTTAGAACATCGTGTTGCTTGTGGTGATCAACTGCAAATATACTGAGTGGTATGGAACCCTCGGGCAAGAAGTAAACCACCGTCTCACGCTTCTTGAGACAATAGTGAAAGTAAATGGTTAGCATATTCAATTGTGACCCGAGGTTTAAAAACTGTATGTCACTCAATATTTCTAACTAAATAATCTGATAGAATATTGTAAGCCTTTAAAAAATCTGGTATGACATCTCCAGTGCAAGACGTACGTTTTGGTGCATTCTCGTACACCTCATCAGTAGCACATGCCTTCGGTTCACCGCTACAACCAAGGATGGCGACGCCGAACATGTATCACTGCACGTTAAGCGAAAAGATCACTCGACGTTGCAGTGAATTGCAGTCGATTGCTCATGGCTGGTGAGAACACATTTACCAATACCTTTCTAATCGACTGTTTTGAAACTTCGCTCCAAATAACGAGACCTGATAGCATATTTTGTGCACTATCGAGTGATCTTTATTTTGACAAGCAATGGTATCTGTTCGGCACCCACTACCCCTAAGTTGTAGGAAAACGGCTGAACAAAAAGGCATGTACTATTTGCGAGAATAAACCAAAACGTACGTCTAACACTGGAGGTGCCATATCAGTCCTCTAAAAGGCTTAAAATATACTATTAGCTTTTTGTTTATACTATTTACTACATAGAAAACTATATACTGTTTATTTGTACTTATACTGTTTGAATTTAAAAAATGGCAAGATAAAAAGGATGAAACCATTTGTTTCGGTGTTAAAACTCATTGAACTCACGTCTCATCTTGTTTGGAAGTGTTTTCATCAGTTTTCGTATCGTTCCTCGTCGACTTTTTGTCCTCCATAATCTTCGTTTTTGTGTTGTAAATGAAGCACACCTCACTAGACTCGTGTTCTTCCTCCTTTGGGCACTTTTTATTAGATACCATCGAATTTGGCGTTGTTTCTAAGCTTCCGATCACACAGTGGATTTCATACCTGTTAAGTCCGTATTGCGAATGAAGGTTCTCTTCGGTTACAAGAGGACAAATGAATATCCGACTCCATTTGCTGAACAGGAACATTTCATAAAAGTGTTAATAACCATTCGAAAGCCTAGGTTTTTGGCTACAGCCTCACATGGCCGGTTTTTCGAAACGCCCTTTTATAGCGCTGTAAAATCCAAAATTAAACTAGCCGCAGACGCTCATATTTCCCACCGGACAGAGCTTTTTCTTTGGACTACTATTAGTGGTCACTCGAGAGGAAAACAGGATTGATTCACATGCGCGAGTAAGGTAATCTTTGGCTTGGCTCTTTGGCTTTGGCTCATGGGCCGCCGCTCGGTGAGAGGGCAATGGAGTCTACGCAATTAACGGTCGATTTTCGACCAGTCTTATGCTAGTGCAATCTTTGATATTTAAACAGAAATTGTTTTCTGCTTTGAAAGAAAAACCACAAATAAAACGTTTGACTCTGCTACAAGAAAAAAAAACTTCAAATACTTTTATTTTGCCTTGAATATGGACAAGTCAATCACCATTATGATCACTTTGATGGAATTCAGGAGGCGAAAACGTCCTAATTACTTCCAACAACGACTCGATGATATTCAGATACTACGAGGTTTTTCCTACACGCTCATATGTCCGAAAATCAATTGATTATCGCTTCAGTCGACTTCATCCATTGCTGCTTCATCCAACGGCTAATGAGTTGGCCAAAGACCACCTTGCTCGCACATGTGAATTTTATTTTCCCTGCTGTGCTACAGAGAAACGGTCTTTTCAGAATATAAGCACAGAGTTCGAGTCAGCAAACATTACGATGTCGAATGATTGCTGATAGTCCATCCAAAGAACGGTCTCTGTCCGACGAGAAATATGCGCTTGTGTAACACAAGGAATTTTCCCCTGTAACAACGCCAAAATAGGCTTTTTCAGATCCGGCCATATGGGGCTGTAGCAAGAGATTTAAGCTTTCGAATAATTACTAACACTACTATGAAAAATTCCTGTCCAGTGAATAAGGTCGGATATTCATTTGTCCCCTTATAATAGAAAAGAAGCTGTATGAATATATCTCAAAGACTAATAACTAATAAACGACACGTCAGTTCTGTTAGTTCTTACTGACAGTGATGACAAATACCGGAACAACCAATAAATCGTTATCGATTTTTTGAAAAATCTATGAGGAGTTAATGCATTTTGACACATTTTTTGGATTTCGGCCTTTACATCATCCGTGAGCGGTCGGTTGATTTTCTTTCCTACTCTTGCTTTTGATTTCGGTCTAACATTATCTCCGAATGAAGAAGTAGGAAGCCCGGTCAAGGCTCCATCGCCGAAATCCATTCCTTGGAAACGACATCCGAAGAGTTGAAAACGCCCTTGCAAGGTTTCTTCAGGAGGCCAAGGAATATCGTAAGCACGACCGCAATATACCATTCGAAATATGTGCTGGAGTCCGCATGAGTAATGCATTTTTTTCCTTGTAATGAACAAACTATACTCACCAAGCCTTCGATTAAAAGTCAGTAAAATTGATGACGAGTTCATTCCAGTATGAGAGAAGCCACGTTCTTTCCAGCTACGCACGAATAGTAATACATATCTTTGTTTATCATCGACATGCCCTTACCCGACAGAACTCGTAAATTAGTTCCCGACAGCAGCGCTAGTTTACATCAAGGAAAGAGTGGTAGCAGACAGGTAACATCGGTTGTGCAGTGGTAGTACGAGCTCTTGGTATACGCAAAATATTGATTCAACTCCCACCTGAATTCGAAATTTTGCTATCACGCAGCATCTTTAGTAGATTATTATCATAACATCATAACTCTGTTAAAGGTGCGGTTAAATGGAAATTCAAAAAATTAAATATCGCTGCTCGATCGGCACTCGACTCTTTGTGGTGGCCAATTTCACTCGCTGAGTCGATTACGTAGAAGTCTTTCAGTGGCCATTTTGCTAAAAAAAAAACGGTTGTCTTATTCCATTAGCTAACCTCTATCTATGAAGTTATAAACTGAATCTTCGTGGCTTTGAAAGTATAAGGTTGGATCAGACAATGAAAGGAGTGTACTCGAGATTATGAATCGCGATATGGATGATGGGAATGCTTGCATAGTGGTGTATCTGTCGTGCGACTCAATAAAGGCATTAGACAAATGTAAGATAGATGGCTTCTTCTCCCTCCTAACTTCTTCAATTCTAACATTTTTTTCAATAACTGGGCGAATTATGTATCATTCCTAACGTGAACATATGTATTGGCTGTGACATAACTCATCGGCCATCAAACAGCCCTTCAAATTACCGTATAATATGACACTTGACATGGAGTGTAAAGCATTCGTCTTCGATGACTCTCTATAAGGAGTGTGAGGCTCCCGAGAGAACTGACTATGAAAAGATCGAAAGACGACGGGCTCTGCCCGGCTGACGAGTCTGTAAGGACGAAACACGTGTATCGAGCTGAACACGAGTCCTTACCAGACCACATGACAAGTTGGCTCAAATAATAATGAAAGGATCTACCGTATAATACTTTGGAAAACAGGGCTGTAACTTCTTTGCTTGCCATTTCTTCCTTTTCGTTAAATGAAAGACAGAATGACAGCCTCCAGAAGCCTAGTATGCCCACTCCCCACCCCCTCCCCCCCCATTTGACGAATCCTACGACAAATATGCACCGAAATAGGTATACGGCGCTACAATCGAACAGAAAAACACGTGGGCAATGTTCCAAATTCTCAAAATTCTTCATGAGCAAAAATTGCTCGTCAATAAAAACAAAAATATAACGCTACACTTGGAGACATACACTCATAACCTATCTTAAAACTTTGCAAAACTAGAATTTTTTCTTGTCGGGATTACCAAAATTTGACGAATTTTTACAATCAATCAATAAATCATTTCCAGCAGAGCTACCAAGAAAAAAAACCAATGTAACTGAAAACTTCAGAGTCATCCAAACCTGTAATATCTTCTGCTATGTGACAGATCCTAATTGTAAGGTGACAAAATGCATGAGGATAATTTCTCCTCATGGAACTCTGAAGTTTTTTTTTCGGAAAGCAGGAAAGATGATTGACTTTATCAAATACCAACGTAACTAGTACAGAAAGTAATATATTCTGAGAATAACCTCGGTATCCGAATGATATTGTTGAGGTTAGAGGATAGTCGATTTTCAATTTGTTACTACGCCTAGTGCTAGCTATAATATATCGACTACTGCAGGTAGATTTGATAAAGAAACAAAACAAAGTACTCTGGACAAGTATTTAGCATATGAATTATCCTGTATATAGCAACACCGCCGAATGACATTTTTCATTTGAGCGGTGCTGCACTGAAAAATTAGACACGGACAACGACTAAGACAGAGATCCGCAACGAGGACGGAAGGTGGTTGACAACTGACTCCAATCATCGGCTTTGCAGAAGACGAAACGTGTCGAAACCTTGGCCAAATAGATCTTATTAATAAACCTCGTGTAGTAGCCGAATAAAAAAAAACTACTAATCTGTACTTTATCAACATATTGCTGCTTGTCAAAAAAAAAAAAAAAAAAAAAACGGGAGCAAATACATAGCGCTTCACACAAAAAAAAACGGGAGCAAATACATAGCGCTTCACAAAAAAAAAACGGGAGCAAATACATAGCGCTTCACAAAAAAAAAACACTAGTGAACGTAACAATACAATGTGATATAAAACGCTAAACTCGTAAAATACACTATGCCCAATGAACTCAATGTACAATCTCTCTAATATTCGGCGACAACAGAGGAAATACAAAAATCCGTCTAACAACACAATCAATCACGTTCTTGCTGGAAATGTAGTACAAACATTGATAAAAATGGGAGGATCAGACATTAATCTGTACAGAAACACACACGAAAACGTTCCACAATGTGTTCGAAAATATAAGAAAGAAAATAGAAATAAAGCTTCTGCTTACCATCTACCTAAGTGACCCTGTAATCTAAAATCCCTGAATAACAGTGACCAACTAATACAAATACTGACTGCTAACTCATTTATCACAACGACTAAGTAACAAAATAAAAAAGCCTAAAAACTAGGATATCAAACCTTGATATCAATGGTTGGAGATTGGTTAATGAAACCCTAAGTTAAGTCTCCACACAACACACACTCTCGAAGAAGAACGTAGAGCGAAAAACACAACGGTTGAAAATAGGCAAGCTCTGCGGGAAACTGGGCAGTGAGTACTATTAACCCATTCGGTACGACGTTAATTTTTCGCCTGGCAGGCGATGCGGTTGACCTATATGGGGGAGGGGGAGGTGAGGGAGCGCTATTATCACAATGTCGAAGTTTTTTTTGAATGAAATCTAGATTTTTTCCGTCACGAATAGGAGTTTTACGACCAGTGAAAAACAGAATATGACGAAAAAAAACTTCAATAAGGCTATCGACAGTAGGAACAACGCCGATGCTTCCTGATGAATGATAGAACAATCCGTAGTTTTGTCAAAAGCGACTGGCTACCAAAAATGAAATCTTTGAGATACAATGCAATTGTGGATTGTAAATCCTTTTTCGGAAGTGTTGCGTACGATGTTGCGAACTCGATTAATTCGTGTGTAGCTGATAAATTTGAATTGCTTGTGGAGTACTGTAAAGCTGTTAATCGTAAGCGATCTAAGAATAGCCATATAAGTAGCATAAGTTAAGAGTAATCAAGTAAGCGTATCTGGTAAGCACCAGATTTGTATCGGGAGTGCACCCATTATAGCAAGCTCCAGTATCCTAGACGTGGCTCAGCAATCGGTGTGTCACATACGATATACGTCGTACCGATAAGGTTGAGAAGGATTTTCATAGAAAAAAAAAACTTCGAAGAATGTAGAATTTATAAGTCCTGTGAATCATACTCTATTTCATCTGGAAACATGAAATTCTAATCTGTACAAAATGATGTAGTTCTATAGCGTTTCTGCGTCAACATGGTTTCTCTACTAGTGAATTTGTGAAGATTTGAGACGTATTAAACGAATTTTGAACCAAAGAGTCCAAATTATATAAATTATATGGGAGATTAAGTGGCTTTTTGAACAACAAAGCTTTTGCATATTATACGAGCTAAACAATAATGATAATAACTATCACAGTATCGTCAACAACTAGTTCTGAATATCGCACGATAAAGGCTAATTTACATTATCAGGAATATCATCAACCCGTAACGGCTTTTCCTCAACGTTGTTGACAAAGAACGCCGATAGTGCAAAAATCAGGAAAACAACACCACCAACTAGCGTGACTGAAAAAAAAACTTCATGAGAGAAACAGTAAAGCATGAAGACTTTGGTTCAATAAGACCGAAAAGATACGAGAAGAAAAACGATGGAACAAACAGGCTTTTTTCCAATCACTAACTAAAATGAGACTGAGCTCACAGAATCTGAAACACCTCATACCTGTTCGCACAGATAGTCGCTGAGCAACTAATTTGCCTCCGATCACAGCTATACCTGTACATAACGCATGACCAAGGATTCCACCACTAATCACACCCGCTGAAAATAAGCACTACGAGTAATAACTGAATAGAGACAAATCTACAAGAACATGTTACACCTATCATGTTTATCCTGATAATATACAATACAATCGATCTCAGGCAAAAATTACTCGCGTTTCACCCACATCAGGGCACGTGCTAGCATTAACACCACCGAGGACACCGTTGTTACCACTCTTTTTTTGATATAAAGTATCAAGGCTGTCAACAACCAACCCTTCAACGGAATTAGTTTGGCGAGCAAATATCGACATTAAATCAAATTGAGCAGGCAGCTATTTGATATATACAATCTATAAGAAATTGTTCTACTGCTTTTTAGCAGCGTTATGACAAATTAATTGTGGTGCCCACGGTATGGGTAGAACGTAGGTTCAACTTCCGCCTGAGATCGATGCTTTACATATCACTCATCACTCTCGGTTGTAAAATCAGAAGATCAAGCAGTTAAACAAGGAACTCTTATATATTAAACACGGCAAATGTTGAACGAACAAAACTCTGTTGTATGCACTCTAATCAATGTGCTCTATGATCGACTACTAATGCACAATCAGACTCAAGGGCTGAATTTGTAGGATTCACCCAAACTCGAGATCAAAAAATTGTGGCCGATTCTTTCCTTTCTCGTTGCTGAGGAAGAACGATGAAATTCCGTTCAAACACAGCTGTCAAACGGCTAGAACTCATCAAAATTCATGAAACCTTCATCTAGTTAGAGAATTCAAAATACGTATAAACGAAAAGAAATGTTGCAAAGTTAAGTCTTGAGTGCATTCCTGTGTACATGGATGAATATGACCACCGCATAAAATCGTCATTGAGTTCCTCATAATTTACAAAACATCTTTGAAAAACTCAGATGTAAAGAGCAATTTTTGTTTGCACCAGATACGCTATGTTCCATATCGAGTTCTATAACTAAAACTGAAGATTTTGACTTGCTTAAAAGATTTACAGTTCTTCAAGGCTAATTTATAAAACTTTACCCAACGTTGGAATTTTAGTGTATGTAAACAAAAACCATACCAATATTTTCGCGTGCAGCAAGAATGATGGTTGTTAACTGTGAACGATCTCCCCATTCGGCCAAAAAAGTCAATGTGAACGCTTCGATGAAAATGTGCGATACAAAAGAAAAGATGAGCCATGCAGACGAATAGCTACTGAAAATTTTATCCAAAACTTTTCCAGCAAAAGTATGCAATCCGAAGATCAGTTTGAAGTGACACATAAAAAGACAGTAAAAAATCAAGCCACATGTATATCTTACAGGTTACCCATCAACTCCTTATCTCAGGCATTGCTCCTTTTTTGAGATCATTTTACTTAACACTAGTGGAAATACCTCTTTATGGGCCATGTGGCAAGTAATATTCCTCAGTGCACGCTTAAGTACTCCTAAGCTTAGGTAAGACTCATACCAACGTCGCCTTTCATGAAAAAAGCCCAGTCAGTGGGTGGCGAACATCGGCAATATCCTCAGGTGTTGACAAATGCTTTTTGAGATATTCTGAGAGAAGCAGATAACGGCGCTGCCGTAACTTTGAGATCGAAAAGTAGTAGGCCAGCAGTAATCCACTTCCGCGCCCCTTATAATGGGTGCTCCCGTCAAAGAAACCAAATTATAAATTTATCGTTGAGCGGCTACCAAATGTGACCGGATCGAAACAAAAGGAACGATATGCTGCGAAGATTATTCCATGATAAATGCCTATAGAACTATAGCACCCTTAAGACGTCGACTTCCACGTTCTTCAAAAGCCTCAAATATTATAATGTGAAAATCAGATAGAAGACCAAATGTAAGGATAGTGATAGGCCAATTATACGCGCCCCCATTATCCATTGTGAGGATGTCCCGTCACAAAATTTTGCAAGCGCAGACTGTCGTCCATCAATCCGTATTCTCCATCAGAGATCTTTATCATCCTGACTGGTCTAGCTATCCTCCGTCTTTATATCTGCATCAAAAGAAGATGTATCATCAAATGCTATCCACAAACATTGGGCAACTGGAAAGCGCAAATTAGGTGTGTTTCAGGATTCAGCTGAAAGAAAAAACTGTGAATTAGGAGTGCAGCATGGAATGTGTTTTCAGCCCCGTATTTCATTTGTAAGGATTTCTTTGTGCACTGTAACAGCCAAAAGAAGAGTATGTTTCACTATACACGCTCATCTTTTGTTCAGCTAGGGTTTGCAAATAGCTTTTCAACAAAAAGTATTTATTCAAAAGATTTCTAACGGCAACTTTGAAAGTAGCTTTGGTGTGTGAATAGGTCTTTAAATGGTGAAAAAAATATGAAGTCTTGCACTCGCAGATAGATGCACTGGTAGCATATGGTTGCCTAACGAAATTTATGCTGTATTAGAATGTAGAAAAAAAATCTACACATTCCTTACGAACAGAGGAAAAATTTACAAATAATTATAGAAATAGCTCCCTTTCACGAAGGCAGCTGAAATCGGTGCACATAGCGCGATGCAAGAGAACGCAATTTTCGCTGCTTATAGAGAAATTTTTTATTCGTTTCAAAAGAATTTCCAGAGTTTACACGGTGATGTAGAAGAGACTCTGTTCTGTCGCTTATAGATATCAACCTTTTTTCTTATAATGTTACTGAATAAATCTCGCTATGGAGTTCAAACAACAAGCTAACTCATTCGAGTATGAGAGAAAATCTTCTTTTCGCTCTTACAGTGCTCTATTAAGACTCTTCTCCACTATTCGTATCAAGATTGCCGAACTTGATATAGTGCTAAGAGTTCAATGAAAAATTGTCCACAAATCACAAATGAACAAAAATGCGCGCCGAGCGTGAAACGTTTACTTCTGCAGCTACAGCGTAGTAAACAGGCCTTTCATAAAATGAATAAATTAATGAAATCGCCGGTCTTTCAGCGTCTATTGCGGATCAGCTGATGGCGTAGGGTGGAGAAAAGGATTTCAATAACTACCACAGAATTTTCAAGACCGTATCTTTTTAGGCACTTTTCAACCGCGCTATTGATTTCGTTGGATATAAACGGCAGCTTGAAGGGTATTCTATTCAGGTGTAAAGTATTGTTCTTTTGGGACCTAATTCCGCTTCTAGAATATTCCCAAGTGGCAAATGTTTTGTAACCGATGGAAATGGCAATTTTTCGTGCCACGTTTAACAATTCGTTCCTTTCTCCTCTCCTGTGCACACATTTTCAAAGCTTTTGGACCTTTCCTGTCATCCTTCACACATAAAAATCGCTTATAAAAATCATGTTTCGAACGGTTAAAAACGTATGCACAGGAGAAGAGGAAAACAATGAATCGTTAAACGTGGCACGAAAAATTGTCATTTCCAACGGCTATAAAAAATATTTCCCTCTCAGGATTATTCAAAAAGTGGAATTAGGTCCCAAGAGAAACAATACTCCCACACCTGAATAGAATTCCCTTCAAACTGCCATTTATATCAAACGAAATCAGCAGCGGGGTCAAAACATGCCTAGAAAGATGCGGTCTTGAAAATTCTGTGGTAGTTCTTGAAATCCCAACCCCCACACTACGCCATCAACTGATCCGTAATAGACTTTACGATCGATTGTGCAACACGAAAAACTGTGTAATCTGCTCTAACGGAAAGGAGAGGGATTGTATGAGATCGCGCCCAATTTATTTACATTTGAGGTAACATTTAAGACATGTCTTGCGGGGAAGAATTTATAGGCGAAACGGGTAGACCACTTTTCATCCGCATGAAAGAACATCTAGATAGCAAATCTAAAATAGGTGAAACTAAACCTTTAGGTTTCTATATGACACAAAAAACACAACAACAAAGATTTTGATGTGACTGTCACAATCCTAGCGCAGAAATCAAAAAATATCCACACGAAAAACCCTTGAGGCACTTTGGATAAAAGCCAAAAACTCCGAAATGAACCAGAAAGACGGATGTTTTACCATCACACGAGATCTCGCGCCCTTTCTTTGTTTGATCTTTAAACCTGACTTAAGCAGCACAAAAATAAGATCCTCCGAAACATTCAAATAGACTAATACTACATACGCCCAGGCCCTAGAGAAGGCCGCTCGCCGAAACGTCAGCCGAATTACTTTTTCTCGATTTCATATGTCAATTGATGTTTCAGCTGTTCCGCCTTTGCTAGACCTGTTTAGCTATCTGTACGGAAAGGTCACCAATGTGTTGTCTCACACTAGGATACTCTGACATCTAGTTAACAGACTAATGGAAAAAACTACTGGTGCCCACTAAATTCAATAACACCCTTCAATAGCTGTTTTGCACATATACATGCATGTCGTAAGCACTATCGCGTATACATCGAATATATATTGCCTCTTTTCGTCCCAGAACCGATAGATTGAATGACCGCTAAAGCTGTGTCTCAGCAAGCCTCGCATATACAGTTACTATCCAGATTATTTTTGTAAATTATACGCTGTTCGCCTCGCACTGATTACCAAGTAATTTAATAGCGTTCAGCACTGTTTAGACATCTGTAAATCAAATTAAGTTCAGTGCCAGTTACTCCACCAGATATGTACTCCACTGAATGCACACATGCACTGAATATCAGTTTTATGAGGGAATTGCCGAGGGACTATTCAACTATACCACCCAGGAATGAATACCTGCCATAAGTATTTTGAATGTAACATGGTTTGAAACGAAAATCTAGAGTACCAGCACTACAATACAGATTTCGATGAATTTTCTGAATATCCCAAGATACCTGGTACGGCCCGATATTCCAGCCTCCATATCTAATAATTTTCCAGTGTCACGATCAATCTCTCTTTTGGTCACCTCCGCCTGTGCTTCCTCGAAATCTTCCTAAAGTCCGTTTTTTCACTTAATTTACAATGTGATCTCTTAACTAATGCAGATTCTAAAAAAGAAAACAAACCACACCTGACCCTCACTTGGGGACATGTGATACCCTTCATGAATCATCTTTAAGCCAAAAAGAGCGAATAGGATGGTTGAAGCATAGTAGGTAAACACACGAGGAATCAACTGAGACATCCAGCCAAGACATGCTAGAAAATTGTCTATGCTTTAGTTTCTCATTATTCTATTGTTAACCGTCAATAAAAGACACTGAACGATAATTTTTACCGTTTTTAAGCTTCAGAACCACATATATAAGAAATGCCAGGATCAACAGATGTAGCTTATCTAAGGAAGTAAGTATTTCTTCTAGAAGCACACAGAAAAAATTTCTCGCACGCTTTTGCCGCCACTGATATTATCAATAAAGGGTTAACTTTAAAAGGGTGGAAACTTAATATCTCTTGGTGCACTTACCCTTTCGCAACATATAAGCACACTATGGTGTCCATTTGTGGCGGCGATAGTAGACAGCATGGGCTCAATGGTAAATAATCCAAGTTCGTTGAGTTCTAGACCTTTTCTAGCACACATTGTGTATGTGTACTCAATAGATAGCGACTCGAAAGCAGATCAAACTAGAGAGGAGGGACTATGAGAGCCACTTTCTAGCAATCAGCGGATATTTAGTTCTGATTTCTATGGTAATTTATGAGATTTATTAGACACTTTTTTACACGTTCCGTATTGTACCTTTCTTGCGGATCCCATTACTTCCAGCTTTGATTTGTCTCTTCACATTCATCGCCTAACTTAGAAATTTCCTCTTGTTCATGAACGCCGTAGATTACCGGTCGGGAGTGTCGCCTTGCATTCTCAAGAATTACCAGGATGGGGCGTTCGTTGATTAATTGCCGATTGTTTGGGAGAAATCGAACCCGCACCGAGCACCTTAAAAACTCGGCTATTTCCCCATACTTGTTGGATTTACGAATATTGAAGTACCAAACAGACGCAACAAAAGCTAAAATGCTTCCAGATGCCGGCAGATGTGGATTTAAATGATAAATCATAGTAAAATAGTAGTCAATAACTTATATGCCATTCATCGTATAGAACGATAGAATAAAATTAATTCCATAACCTTGTCAAGTTCACAATCACTAAAGTCCTCTACTGATTAGAATTTTCTTTTCTTGACAAAACCAGAAAGCGCGCAGGTGACCAAAGTTGTTCGCATTCCATTGGGCCAGTCAGCGGGGCGCCGTCGCAAATGGGTTAATTGAAGGAAAAAAAGCATTTCTGAATTATCGAACGCCAACTTTTCTGTCAATTTACAATGATAGGTCATGCAGATTAACTGTATTGTTGGAGGCCTAGAAAGACCTTAGGAAGACGTACTGGCATCAATAACAAAGAGTCTAATGGATATCTCCTACTCAATCATTGATCTTTATTGAAGGAAGTGAAGTGAATTATCGGAAAATACCTGAAAGGACAGTCATGAGTGCAAGTGCTGTCATGGCTCCAGTAAAAACAGTGAGCCTGGAATGTCGCATTGCCAAAATAACAGCTATGAACCAAGTTTTGTCTCCAAGTTCCGAGACAATGATCACAGAAAATGATGCAAGAAAGCCATGATAAAATGATATATCAATATCAATCTGGAATAAAAACTAGAGATCAGATTTTCCATTGAAAATAAGAACTCATTAGTTGCTTAAGAGTTTATATATAGACAAAAACCACACGGAGCGAACGTTTGACCTGCTTCAACAATGAGAGAAATACTTCATACGCTCTTTTGAATTTGTTTTATTTGAATTATAAAGTAGCACAAAATTCGGTTGACGGCAAAAAACTTTGCATTGTGCAACTTTTCAATATTCATGAGCGACTCAGCCTGAGAATTGAGGTAGTCACCCGAGAAGTTGATAATTTCACTTCGATGAGAAAGACATCTTAAGTTATTGAATCACTCAACCAGGCTTCAATGGCGACATGTGCTTACCAGATCACATTCACTGACGGTCAGCTGCTGACAGCTTCGATGCCTAACATGAAAGAAAGAGTGGTAGCAGAGTAGTGACCTCTAAGATGCCGTGGCAACATGCGCCCTCATATAGGTGGGCCGCGACTTCAACCCTCTCTCGTTGTCAGAGTTTTCTTTATCTACTCGATAGTCTTGGGTATATATTATAAGGATCCTAACACTGTTCATAACGGTTTAAAATGGGAAAGGTCGTTACGGTTGATGAAAAAGGCTCAGTGGCAGAGGGTAAAATGCTAAGATTAGGCGAAGGGGTTCTGATATGTTCTACCCTCTAGCGAAAAAAAAACCTCCCATTTCTTGAGGTGTCGGAAATCCGCGACAAAATCTTCGGAAAGCACCTCCCCCTTCACAAATCTGGTAGCTGTCTTTAGGAGGAATTGGAAACGCACCAAATGCTATATCTGATTCTGAGAGATCCGTACAGAGCATCCAATCGACACAGCGATCTCAAGTCTTGTGTGGACAATCTCGCCAAAAAAGACGATCGGCCGTCGAGGCGAGACAACGCCCAAAATCAGAACGTGTAAAAGCGAAAAACGTGTTCATTAACACTGCGAAGACACGGTCTCGACAACCCCATGGGCACCACGTCAGCAACCCCCAAATTCCCCCACCCCCTCAATGCTCCTCGACTTCCTCCTAACCCTCTGTCATTCATACCCCCTCCGGATTCCCCCTCTCTGTTCCTCTCCCCCTCTCGTCTCCCTCCCATGCCAAAAAAACTACCTAATCCTGCTCACAAACCACGACGAAATAACGTACTTCTCTCACCTCACACCCGATCGCCGCCGAGGATGGCATAGCGTCACTAAGTATCCAACTTCAGGCGCCCCTCGCGAACAGATAGTGACTCCCCTTCATCATCTCATCCCAATCGCATCCTATCGGCTGGGCTTCGCGAGAGTCCCATCGACCGTCCAAGAACTGTGAACCACAACCTTGAGTCAAATACACTAATATGGGGAACGTAATAGTCATACATCATCCTCAAGCAGGAGTATACTGTACACAACAGAAGACCCGGAATTTTCAAGTACATCGCTGTGTGAAATAGAGTGGTACAATCAGGCACAGAGAACGACGAGGAAAAATCAGAGTCTTCCACAACGTGAGTGTATAGTTGGTCATGTTTTCCCCCCCACCAGGATGCACAGGGAGTTGTGTCAACACAACAGTCGTAGCGATATGAAGTTTGAACATCGTCACAGGACATTCACATGGCATGGAATTTTCCACACCTGAAAACATGATATAGAATGAAAACTCACGAGCGATTTACCAGCAGTGCGGTGTGGTGCAGGTCCAGGACCATGTTGCCATGATGGTCCTCAACAGGAGTATGTTCAACTTGTCGTGATCTCTCCTCACTGCTTTTTACTTTATCCGCGACTAGAAAAAACAATGAGAGACGTGAAGATTACAACCTTTACCCACATGCCTGAAAAGGATAATATACTAACTAAATAACTGTAAAACAGATGACAATGTGTCAGAGTATTAGAAAGTACACAAAACAACTGAAGGCTTCATGCTCGTGGAGAGATATCTCTAGCATTAGTTAACTGGGCGTGTCCGCCAGCGTGGGGTCCGCGGGAGTCGATCAGTTAAAAATATCTAAGAAAATTGACGCGACCCACAAGTCTCCACAAGGGATGTTGGCTCAATGGTAGATCGCCTCGAAGTAGATCAGAAACGAATGAAAAGCCACATCAATCTTTTTCACCGCTTCTAGAGCAGTGTTTGATTATAAAGGATAAACGATGAAGCTCTTGGCGCTGATCAATCCCTGAGAATGTGCCACGTATTCGTCTTCATCGAGCATTGTTCGGCATGGTTGAATGCATATCAAGTCTCTACAATTACTCGCGGTACCTCAACAATGTATGAAGTTAGTGCTGCTAACCTCCAAAAAAACGCCTCTAGTACTGATTCATCAAGCCAAGGGGTGAGCCTGGTGAGGATGGAGCCTTGAGCCTGAGCGGGGCCGAGGTATTTGACCACGTGTGTGACGCGGAAGACTTTTAGCCACTGGTTATGATGATATAATTATGCATCTTGGGATCCTGAGCAGTAGCAGAGCAGTGACTTTGGTGATGTATCGGTAGTATGCGCCTGCGATATTTGTGAATAAAGTGGTTCTAATTCCACGAAGTTCGCAGTTTTGCACAGCACATGCATATTTGGATTAAAAATCACTGCAAGACAGTTGCGAAGCTGGTGATGGCTGCGGCCCCAACAGTGGTAACCAGAAATCTTGGTAGAAAGTCCCAAATTTCATACCTAAACTCCGTCCGAAACTCGAGGGTTTCGGCCGTTCTGTGTTTGCCAGCTAATAAGTATCTTATCAGGTGGCCTACTCCGCTGTGTGCTGAGATAAACACTCATTACACTCATAAATTTTGATACAAGATTTTAGAAAATTTGTAGATAACATGTATTGAACAGCTGTCAGCTTAAGTGAGTTCAACGCTGATATTCAAATTAAATCCGTTAACGTTTGGTCATGACACTTCAATGTCTTACATAGAATAGAGAGCGGATTACAGAGGTAGCCAGGCCCCGGTATGGGTGAACTGCTGACTCACCTTCTGCTTGGGGTCGGATACTTTTCGGTTCTTTTCGATTTCAAGGGATTAAATGAGATACCGATCTCATTCGCTGGAGAGGAACTTTTCATCAGGAGTTTTATAACCAATCAAAAGCTAAAACTTCAGGCTACAGCCCCACGTCGCCGGTTTTCGAAAAGCCTTTTTTGACACGTAGTCACGGAAGAAATCCTTTGCGATTTAGATGCGCATATTTCTCCCGAACAGAGCACTTTCTTTGGACATCAGTAATCATTCGATAGCGTAATCGTTTCTGAATTCAATGCTTATATTCTGAAAGACCGCTTTTCTAAATTTTGGCCAATCCACGTGACTGTGCGTGAGGCGATCACGTGAACTGCTGACACGATACTTCTCTACGCGTGAATAAATCGAGCGAGAAAATGCATGTGTGAAAGACCAGTTTCTCTCTGCTACAGCGTTATAAAGCTTATTCAAAAGTGCTACTACGCATAGACAGAGTTAGCTCTAAATGGTTATAGCGTCTCATGAAAAGTTGCTGTCCAGCGAAAAGAGTCGTTTCTCAAATGTCTTCGTCTAACAACAGGAAAGAACCAAAGTTCAGTACTTCGAGATTTGATCTCTTACCGGGAGATAATATATAGGAAAAATAACAAATCAAGCCTAGTAAGTAATATAGACAACGCAAAATTACTTTGTAGAACAGCTAGAAAGTGTTTTGACATGAAAGATGATGAAATACATCACAAAGCTTATAAATACATCAAATTTCAGACTGTAAGCACATCCTGCAAGAGATGAAAACAGAGCGTATTATATGAGGTATCTCAAAAAGATTGCGAGAAATAGCAGCGAAGTTCTAAAATTTCTTCATGAAAATAGCGCGAAGACTAGAGGAATGGCTAGTGATGTGGTTTACCAGGAAAGAGGTTGACCCTCTCCTGCCTTAGGGCTCTGTTGCAATCCCCGTACCAACGCCCTTAGCTTGATTACGATAAGGACGAAATCCTCAGGCAGCGGTCGATCTATGTGGAAATCGAATAGGAGATGAGAAGAAACGAATCAAATGCAAAAAGTGCTAGGACCTCGGCACAGTAAATGCGATGGTAGATCACGTGAAGTAAAATACGGATCAAAATAAGTTCTTTCTCTTTACACAATGGAGGCGGGATAGCACGTTCCCCACTCTCCTCCAAGAAAAGCCCAATACTTGTCCATTATGAGGTGACAGATGAAAACCGATCTCATTCGTTGGACACGAGTTTTTTTATGGGAGTATTAGTAATAATTCGAAAGCTTAAATTTTTAGTAACAGCCTCACGTTGCCGGCTCGAAAAGAGCTTTTTATAACACTCTAAAATCCACACAAAACTATGTCTCAGACTCGTACACTTCTCGCCGGACAGAGTTTTTTCTTTGAACTATCAGTAATCATTCGATAGCGTAAACGTTGCTGATTCCAACGCTTTACTTATATCCTCTAAAGGCCGTTTCTCTGCAACGCGGCAGGTATAATAAGTTGAATTCGCATGTTCGACCAAGTGGGGTGCTTCGCCGATTCACGTGCCGCTGGCTGAGGCGACCACGTGCGCCGAGACGATGATCGATCGACCTGGACCGCTCCTACGACATCGTGTCAGCGACACGTTACCGCCTCCGCCATCTGCACGTGCATTAGCGAAGGACCTACTTGGTCGAACATGCGAATTCAACTTAATATACCTGCCGCGTTGCAGAGAAATGGCCTTTTGAGGATATAAGCACAGCGTTGGAATCAGAAACGATTACGCTATCGGATGATTACTAAAAGTCCATAGAAAGAGATCTGTCCGGTGAGAAATATGCGCCTCTGTAACGCAAGGAATGTCCCTCTGAAACAACGTGAAGCAAAGGCTTGTTCAAAAACCCGCCATATGGAGCTCTAGCCACAACTCTAAGCTTTCAAATAATTACTAACACTCCTATGAAAAATTCCTGTCCAGCAAATGAGATCGGTTTTTCATTTTTCGCCTCATAATGGACAAAAACCAAAAGCTCACTTAGATCTATTTACGTTTGCGTTAACTCGGCTATTTCAGAGAATTCTGAAGAGAATCGACTGGACTATCATTCTAAGACTTCATGAAAGGAGGAAACCTCCAATTACCAGCCAAAAAAAACCAGAGAAATGTTCGCGGAAATCTTTGTAGACGATCGAATGCGAGGAGAGACACACTGGAGTGAAGAAATTATGGGGAGCCCGCGCGATGTGATGGTAGATCACATGCAATGAAAACAAGCGGAGAGGTCAAAGGTCAAGATCAGCATGAGTAGACAGAGACCACTGTATCCTTGGGGAGCTGGTAGTTCGCCGTTCGACGCGAGCAAGGTGCTGGTACCATCCTGACCCGTGTCAAAGAAGCCTCCAGTACCTGAGCGTCAGAGAATCGGAACCAGGTTTGCCCTGGGTCAACGCATTGCTGACAATCCCTATTTTTCAGTGCTAGCGTCCGGACAGATGATATGGCGACAAATCATGTAAAAAAAAAAGAAATAAGAATAAAAAGAGAAGATCTATGGCAGCGTTTCTAAGAACTCATTTATCTCCACGTTAGAAAAAGACAACTAAACCCGCGAGGGAAGTAGCAATGTCGAACGCTCTATCGGAACACGAAAATGACAAATGAGAACTAACGGGCGCTTGTTTCTCACCGTAAACTCAAATGAAGCAAAGTGAAACGGAAGCTCCTCGTACGTGGCTAACGTCACTCCACACAACAACCGCTATGCCCTCTCAAATCACGCGAAATGACGTAGGGAAATATTATTCTATATAAAAAAAAAAGTATGCCGTTTCTTATGAGTGTCCTCTTTCATTATTTTGTACCAACGTAAAGGACTTGTTGTTTGTTTTTTTTTCTACTTTTCCGATCGCGTGTGGCGCAGTGGCTAGAGGTGTTCCGTGGCACACATGGTCGATTAATTGCAATGGTCGTTGGTTCGATTCCGCGCCTAGGCTCAGCAAGCCTTCCACCTCTCCGATGCAGTGAATTGGTACCGGATTTCTTTGGTATGATAGCAGCACTGACTTGATGTATCACTAGGCCACCGGTGAGTCATTGTAAAGACCAGATATGCATTCAATCACCTCAGATGAGATTGAAGATTGAAGGGTTTCTCAGGGGTTGATGAACGCAGTGAGCTTATCCTCTTGTACTATATTGTATCCTTTATTTACTTTTTGCTACCCCTTTTATCAGTTATCTTGTTCCTGCCTTGTCAATTTTTTACCCTAGGGTTAAGAGATAAAGCTGTCGGCGTGGATCAGTTTCTGAGGGACGCGTCCGGATTCTTTTTACCCCGGGGGTTAAGGGATAAAGCTCTCGGCGTTGATCAGTTCCTGAGGGACGCGTCACGGATTCTTTTTACTCTGGGGTTAAGGGATAAAGCTCACGGCGTTGATCAGTTCCTAAGGGACGCGTCACGGATTCTTTTTACTCTGGGGTTAAGGGATAAAGCTCTCGGCGTTGATCAGTTCTTAAGGGACGCGTCACTTATTCCTTTTTATTTTTTTAATTTCGTTTGAGGTGATTGAATGCATATCCGGCCTTTACAATGACCCGCAGTGGCCTCCCGCTGTATCGAGTCAGTGTTGCTTATCCTCCCAGACAACTCTGCGACCCAGTTCGGTACCAATTTACCGACCCCGGAGGGGTGGATGGCTTTGTGAGCCTTGAGCGCGAGACCGAACCATCGATTTCTATGCGATACAGCGCGCCTCTTGCTACTGCGTCACATACGTTTCTATCTTTTGACCTGATTTAGTTACTTGGATACTTGGACAGCCCATTTTCAGTGACAGTGCGAACCCCAGCACAAGAAAACTGACTGGTTTAGTTTTTTTTGCTCCCTGGAGTTCCGCGGTTAGCCTAGCCAAGGCTTCCTCCATGGATTTTCTTAGCGGGCTTTCGAGTGGACATGTAAGACTTCTTCCCAGCTTGGGTGGCCCTGCTGAGGGCTTGACTCTCCCGTCCGACACCCACGAACACTTCCCAGCCCCGAGGAGGCGCTAAACCATTTAGGAGGCATTTAATCTTTATCAACCAAATTCTAGCTATGGTAGGTGCTATGGCTATATATCCAGTTATGTTGAGTATTATGCAAAGCTTTTAGCACGCACCTCAATGATGGTGGGGCGCGGTTCAACTCTTGCGCGTGCTTCAGAATTTTGCGTATCGGCAATTTTCTACATTCGATTACTTTTGACTGGTGATTTTGTAATATTATACCCTCTATTTCGAGTGCTCTATTGAGACCACGCTCAAATTTCAATAGCCCCATCACCGAGTGTCGAAAGTTGCCGATCATGTAGTTTTTCACTTGACGTCGATTGTGTAAATCGTTCGTCGTCGTCTACCTCTTCATAGAGGAGTAGGAGCCCCCGAGAGGATTGGCTAATGACGAAGGTCCTGCCCGACTGATGAGGTTGCAAGGCCGAAGCACGCGTATCGGGCTGTACAAGAGCCCTTACCACACCACATGAGAAATTGGCTTAAATAATAATGAAAGGATCTATCGAAATTTGAGCGTGGTCTTAACAAAACACTCGAAATAAAGGTATAATATTCACAAAGTGTTGCTTCGAACGAGAGAGGCCATAATCGCATGGAGGAACGTCTGAATTGTACGCGGGGTGCTACTGCTGTAATGCTGCTACTAGTACCACTGTAGGCCATGATTTTTCCGGCAAATCAGACTGTTCAATAGGCATTTTGAGGCTGAAGTTATTGAACTAGATAAATATATACGAAGCCGTCAATAAAAAACGACACGAAGTCAGAAAATAAAATTTGGGAAATTTCACAGAAATTGTTGCTAAACTTGTTAGTACACTTGGGAAAGTATGGGATATCATCGTGTTACGTTCGGTTATGATAGTTTTAGCGGTAAAGCTGAGAATCCCGTTCAAATCAATGTCTAGAATCTGTTCTTTAATGTCTACACTTGAGTGTCAAGAATCGGATCACAATTTTTTACAGCTCAAGTTTTCCACTTCTTTGATATGCTCTTGATAATTGTTCGATCCGTTTGTTTTCTCTATATGTATGATGTTCCAGAAAAAGACTGCATTATGAGCGAGAACAAGGGCATTGGATGGATGTACGAGGGAGCAAAGTCACTCGTAAATCGAGAGGACTATCTTTTAGGGAAGAAGGTGAGCCATTTTTGAGTGCTAATGAATCTTTCTCGGCCTGTGATTACTGTGTTTCAGATTGGAAAAGATTTTGAGAAGTATTCCGACGTAGTGAATGACCTGAAACCGGAAGCGTTCGATGCTCTAATGCATACTCGGTGTGTTTTCTCAAACATTGTAGTTCACCGGAACACTCAACAATTAACTTAGCATTTCAATTATTCTTTGTAGTACTGTGACCAAGCCTCAACCATCGGCAGTTAAAACCAGCGCCCTAGAGACTTATGTTGTTGCAACAGAAGATCCACTTGTAGCTGTAAAGGTTAGTATCCTCTTTCATGTTCTAGTACGGTTGCAGTTCAAGGTTTGATAAGACTTTCACTCTAGGTCAAAGAGGAAACTCGTCGACGTGAAGTGCTGGAAAATCCTCTAATGAAACTTAAGTTTCAAAAAATGCTGAAAGAAATGATGGCTGCAAAGGAGGGTAAAGTGGAGAAGAAGAAGAAAAAGAAAAAGAAAAAGAAGAACAAAAAAGCGAAGAAGGCTGTTGATGAAGAAGAAGGTGGCACAATAAAGGTAAGTCGTTTTATTTCTCAAACAAGTGTATAACTAGGCCATAGAATTCGTGTTTCTCGTTCCAAGAAGAAGGCAAATTTGATCTGAATTCCTAAACTGATTGTTTTGAATAAGGTTAGAAACGTTGGGAATGAATAATATCGGTAGTAGACAAGAGCCACGCATTCCTATTGTCGTTTTTACGTCTCTTTTTCATCTTTCCGCGTGTTTTATAGTGCCCTGTGATTTTGTTCGGTGATCTGTTTGGAGTAGGTCATTTTTCGTGGATTACATTTCTTGAAATGAGACTGTGTCTATGTTCATAACTGTCCTAGCCCAAGTATTTGGCTTGTTATGTAGTAACAGGTGGACCAGTTTTAAGTTGTTGCGATCAAATGGTTCCTGTGTTGATCTATCCGGCCGACCTGGTGTAAGGTGCGCGTAAGTTTTAGTCAAATTTTAAAGTCGGTTAAGAGATTCTTCAGATCGGTACAAAGTCCGTTTTTCCGCCACAATGCGAAAAAGAAGAGAACCATGGGCGGTCGTAAATTTACAAGACTTAACTATTGTATATCTCCATTTGTTTTCTTATACAAATGTTTCTCCTCATGAGTTACTGTTAAAAATCCTTCCTTGAATATTTTTTTTCTGAAGAGAACTATGCATTAAATGTCTAGGCTAAGACGTTATGTGTTAATCTGGTTAAAACTGTACTGTTGGCATCACTAATCTTTACTGTTTCTAAAGTTCTCATCAAAAGGATTTTCTGGAAAGCGTCCGTATTCATTCTGCTTCAGGACCTTATTTGTGTACCTGATCTTTTCAATTATTTCAAAAAAATGCCATTGTCGTGGTTTTCTAGGGAATAACAAGTTTATCAGTGAGCTAAGCTCAAACTGGCAACAAAATTTGATAAATAGTAAGCACTCGAAATAAAGGTATAACATGATAAAAACACCAGCCAAAGAGCAATCGAGTGCGCAAACACTCTGTGCTAGGTGAAACTTTCGCTTGACATAGAGTGTAAAACGTTTGTCTTCGATGACTCTTTGTAAGGGAGTAGAGCTCCCAAGAGAACTGACTATAAAAATATCGAAAGACGACGGGTTCTCCCCGACTGACGAGTCTGTAAGGACGAAACACGTGTATCGGGCTGTACAAGAGCCCTTCCCAGATCATATGAGAAATTGGCTCAAATAATAATGAAAAGAATAGTAGCCAGTTTTTTGTGTTTGTGTCTGTGTGTAATGGCGATCAAGGTCTTCAAAGTCACCGTATAGGCTTAACAACAGTGTCGCTCATTTTCTTCCAAACTCTTTGAAAAGCACCACAGTCGTCTTGAGGACGAAAACAAGAGTATAGATGTAATCACTCATCATTGTGCATCCTCATGTGATACTTTGGTGCGTTTTGTTATTCTCCCGTCTATTTTTCCATGACAGGTTTTACAAAAGTTCACATACAAGTGAATGTTAGAATCAACGTATAAAAAAACTCCATTTGCGTTCTAAATGTTGCACTGCTATAGTCATCTTGGCGAATGGTTATCTTGCTTTCCCATGGAATTACTAATTAACGTTTATATATCTTTTAGAAGGACAAGAAAAGGATGAAATCTTGCGATTCTTCAGAAGAGCAATTTTCCACGCACAGTTCACTGAAAACGAAGTCTCACTCTCAGGTGTATATCTCTCCTAAACATATAATTGTATCACATTTTGACTACTTCAGGTTTTCTATCGAAAAACTGGAAATTGTTTTGTTCAAGGAGTAAGATGTGTTAGATAATGGAGAATTTACGATCTTTCAGAAAGAGCGTCATAACTCCAGCTCTCAGGTCGAGAAAGGCTCTCAGCACTCTCGTGAATTGAAGCCTGAAAAAATTTTCGAGGAGACTGGAGGACTACAACGAAGATCACGTTCACCTGCGATGTCGCGAAAAAGGAAATCTCATCATGACAGTTCTCGATCAACTTCAAACACAAATAGTAGAAATAGAGAAACAGTGCATGGAAGTGACCAGAAGCGGCGTCGAAGGGAATCGTCATCCGGTAGTGAAAGTTCTGTGCGACGTTCATCACGCAGCAAAGTACAGAAAAGAAGGGAACGAAAATCGTCATCCAGTAGCGAGAGTTCTGATCGACGTCCATCACGCACTAAAGTTCGGAAACGTAGCAAACAAAAATCCTCATCTAGTAGCGAGAGCTCTGTCCGAAATCCCAGCGAAGTACAGAAACGTAACAAACGGAAGTCATCGTCTAGTAGCGACAGTTCCGTGCGACGATCATCACGCAGTGAAGTTCGCAAACGTAGCAGACGAAGACCATCATCCAGTAGAGGGAGTTCTGTACGACGTCCGTCACGCAGCGGAGCCCAAAAACGCAGCAGAGAGGAGTTGTCTTCAGACCACGATATCTTGTTAAGGCGTGAAAAAAGGTATAATGATGCATCTACTGCATCGACAACCATTGAGCGGGGGCGAACTTCGACGGCGCGGACAAGATCGTCACGAGAATCAAAGACAAGTTATTGCGAGCGAAGTAGGTCTAGCTCACCAAAGCAAAAAAGTTTGAAATCATCGAAGCGAAAGAACTCTAATTCTTCTGTGGATTCTTCCCGACGATCGCGGTCTCCTTTTGGTAGAGGGGAGCACTCCTTAGCCACCTCTAGCCCATCTACATCAGCGTGTACTTCACGTTCAGAACTTGTGAAAAATATGCAGAAGGATCACTTAATGAAGGAAATCAACCAGGATTGCGATTTAGATTTCAAAAGCCTCAATGACAATGAGAAATCTGAAGTTGATAAAGGCCGCCTAAGCAAGAAGTGAGTCACATTCAGTTCACATGTTCAAGCTTTTTCCATATAATAGTATACCCACACGCCGATAAAGCCTATGTAACGCACCACATATTTTAGCGGCTCTCCATGTGAAGACGACAATAAGGAGTCTCAACCCCTGAGGCTGTTTGATACTCATATTCCTGAGCACTTAAGACCCAAGGTACTCTTTTTTACTAGATCAACAGCTATTTATTTTACTTGTTGAATTTTCCCTTTGTAAAACTTGGACAATTAGCTATGAAAATTAGAATAATGAGTATATTAAAACTGCAATTCTTGGCTAGTGCTATAGAGTTGTATGCGTTCATTTGAACTCAACTTTGCTAAGTTTTTCATTACTCTTCACGCTTGAGAACGGATCATATATCAGGTGCGGTGATTTCTTAAGATGTGATATTCGACAGTGTTCTATTCTCAGGTTTTTGTAACAATCAATGAAAATTACGTCTATGCGAATCATCCAATTCTAGGAAGCTGCTAATTTGTGTTCCATTCGTCGTCTTGCAGTTTGCTAATATAAGCTCAGTATCACATGTTGTGCGGATTCCAACATCTTCATTAAATTTGTTTCTTCGCATCTGTAAAGGACTTCCGATTTTCAATGCACCGGTACAGGATCGTCCTGGTCATCCTCATCTATGTCGTTCATTATTGCTCAAGTTAGTTAATTTCGGAGCCGTAGCCGTAATAGTGCATTCCGACACCCATTCCACAAACACTCTCCGGCTTTTGTGGGTTGCTATGAAGAATAGAAACAAAATTAATTTGACAACCAATGGAATAGAAGAAGAAGAAAAAGAAGAAGCGCAGAAACTCTTTTCAAGCAAGTCTGCTGCCAATTTGTCGACCCCAGAGGGATGGGATGTTTGGTGGGGCAAGTACAAGAGTGAAACATGACTTTGCATTTCTTTTTTTTTTGCAAACGTTATCTCAGCCACTGTGCGATCTGCTCAGGTGAGTTAGGCCAAATAGTTCATTGGATTTGACCATTTATGGAACTGTTTGCCACTTATCTAGATGGTAACTCGTTCGACTACTTTTAATCCCTTGTCTTTGGATTGCCACCTTCGTTGTGTTAGGAATTAAAAATTTACTCTGAAGTAGGAAGTGGTTTTCAAGTATTGATTGTAAGTTAAACACGTATTCATTATCATTCAATGAGTCGCTGTTTGACAATTATGCGTCGGTTCTTCTCATTGCCTTTTTTGGTTTTTGCGAAAGTCCGATTTGGAAGTTGTATGTTTCCTGTAATGCTCTATTTGTGATTTCCTTATCCGAGTAACACATTTATCCTTGGCAGTGTGACTCTACCTTTCTTAACAAAAGTTTTATCACGTAATTTTGGTAGTTCATAGAGGTCACAAAGTTTGCACTTATGTGAAACATCGTGAGCCAGTTGGTCGCGAGTCTGCGCGCTTGGTCATCTGATATGTGGTTAGACGTCGACCAAAAGCCAAAATGTACTTGTCCTAATATTCAGGTGAATTTGGAGGTTGTCTTATCTGTAATACAGTAAGTTGATGGTTAGCTTTGTGTAGCTCTAGTCGTATTTATGCCATAAATATGCTTATGTGGACTAGTGTTTTCAACGTTGTGCATAATCCTGCAATCAATTCATAGTCTGGTCGTGGTTCTATGGGCATCCTATGTCCAAAAGAGAACGGTGCAGATGCGTCGCACGAAAAGGGATGATTTATTCTTGTTTGAGCTAGTAGAGTCCGCTCCAATTTGCACTGACATGTATACGAATGGAGATTGTAGTGGTACCTGACCTAAATTTAAGCTAAATTACAAGTGATATATGTAAATTCGCTGGAGAATTGTGTTTTTAGGAAGAAGGAACTGATTTGTCATCTCCCTTTTTAGTATGACAGAGTAATTACTTCTCATCATCACATACATTTTATTTGCCAGGGTCTTGCAACAAATTCCGATGACGATGAAGATGATATTTCTGACCAGGAGGAAAGTGAACACAAAAAGCGTTTCATGGGATTTGGTCTTGTTGGGGTATGCAAGGTTCCAAAGATGTATTTGCCAACACTTTTACACATAATTGTCGAGACTGATGAGCACAGTTTCAGGCGAAAAAGAAGGATGAGCTCCCGAACACAGCCGAGAATCCTTACGAATTATCGAGGAGACCAGTTCCTAGTGTGTATAAGGTGTTATTTTTATTCTTACATCAACTTGAAATTTATGGCCTATAAAAGTTAAGGCTGCTGTCAGAAATGTAGTACTTTCGTCTGAGAATGTACTCCTTTTGTTATAAAGTAGCAGTTCGAAATTGAGATATCAAAACTCTAGGAAATAGTTTTTGCGGATTTTGAGGTAGTCATGTCCTAAAAGTGGCTTGATATCCAAGATACAAAAATCTCATAACGAATACAAGAACGTAGTGTTCACATTTCTTTGGGATTGAAGAACAGCATGAAAAAAATGTTTTGAAGAGACGTTAGTAAAGCTAGGAGTGTTTTTATCCAGCTAGGAGTTTGGGAGTGTTTACCATCACATCATAACAGTGAATTGAATATCAATCTTCTTCTGTCGTTTTCGTAGCAAATTCCTTGAATAGATTTTAGCGCTGTTTTATAGAAACCGGAATCTCATGGTCCGCTAACTGAAGAAGAGAAGCAGAAAAGGCTGAAAGAGATGGCGGAAAACGCAAAATGGCGTCAAGAAGTTCGCAAATCGAACATTAAGGTTGCTTCTATGAAGGAGGATAAGGAAGCTGAAGAAGACATGAGTGACAAAGCCCCTAGTTTCTTAAGGTTTGGCTCAGTTCTATCATTGTTATTGTTAATACATCTTAGCAATATATTTCGAGCCCATTATTATGTTGTTTGATAAAGTGGCGCATCTCAGCTTGCAACAAACTTTGTAGTCTATTTGCCAGCGATAAGAAGTTTATTAATGCGATTAATTCTTGAAGATACGAATTTGTCGGAAGCTATTTATGCTTCGGGTTGGTTTCTGAAAGTTTATCGAATAAGAAGTTGTCGAGCGCTTCAAGAAGTTGTAGTAAGTAGGCGAGAGGGCTTTGGTTTTCGTTAATGAGACAGAGGCTCATAAATCAAATCATCGAATCGTTACTGCGTCGATACTGCGACGTGGCGGCCAATACGTGCGACATCCATTTGTCGACTTTGTTCAGTGTTACAAGTTTCTATAGATGCTTGAAGCACAGCCGACATGCTTATATCGAGTTATTATGCAACTCTGCGAACATCTTTCCGTGTATTTATGAGTCTCCTTGTCAGCGTACTCCGTAGTAGAAGGTTCTCCGCTACTTCGTCTTCAAGATGAAATTCGCCATGGTGACATATTGAAAGCAGCGTTGCATTACGCGTTCTTCAACCGTTCCTTGGACTTATACCCTCTTGATGTTTCAAGTGTTACCATGGGACTTGAACTCATAAATTTCTTGATAGACATTTCAGTGTTGAATTTCAAAGCAGTCACACCGTCGAAGTGCATAAGATAAGATCTGCAATGACATATGACAGCATAATACCAAAAAGCAAATCTCCCGGTTCGATATTGTTATTGTTATTCATTACAAAACTTATCATTACAGTGTTTTTTGAGGCTTCATGAGAATACTTGTGTTAGTAGTTTGCGAATATTGATAAGTAGGAAATAAACATCGATGTAAACATTGAACAAAAAAAAAACACTGGTATTTTGTTTTCAGAAGTCAACTCAACACTGCCGCAGCTGATCTCACAGTTGAGCAACGTTTACAAAGTAAAAAGAAATCTCTTCAACGCTCCCATGGATACATGGAACAAAAATTTACCTCGAAGTAACCTCTCATCTTAATTTTGTAATTTGATTTATTTGAAAGTTGTTATATCTTCGTTCGGGTTACTGTTGTATATATTATTTTAGATAAATGATAAAAACCTAGAAGCCCATGTGATTTAAGTGAGTGGTATTTTCATACGGCCTACGTCGTAGGTACGGTAGGCCTCCATTGGTACTTGATCTTATTTAAGATCCCTTTTATAGAGAACTTGCAGACGTTGTCAAGTGTAAACGCCAAACATAAACAGATAATGTCTTTATTTCGGTCTGTCTTCGCTGATCTGGGTTCTATTCCGTTAGACGGCGACAAATGAACATTCGACCCCATTCGCTGGACAAGAACTTTTCACATGACTGTTAGTAATCATTCGAAAGCCTGAATACCTGACTAGCGCAATACGTGGCCGTTTTTCGAAAAGACTATTTTATAATGATGTTAGATCCAAAATAACATTATGATTAACATTGGCCGCGCAATTCAACTATCTCGCTGGAAACACGAAAA
This sequence comes from Parelaphostrongylus tenuis, assembly GCA_019055375.1. NCBI lineage: Eukaryota > Metazoa > Nematoda > Chromadorea > Rhabditida > Metastrongylidae > Parelaphostrongylus > Parelaphostrongylus tenuis. The sequence goes on from JAHQIW010007345.1 coordinate 152,670, forward strand.
GCATATGAACGTGTGGGGAAGATTTCTAATATCAGATTAAGGCGTCTAATGTGGAGTTTTTGCAAACCGAGAAGACAAATTCTAATTGAATAACAAAAACCGCACTTCCCTAGGGTCGATCGATCGACGGTTGCGCTGAAACCCGCTGCATATGGTCTGCCACCCGCCTGTGCAAAGGCCAAAATATCCAAGCTCGCGTATGTGAAGTCAGTCTTGTTTTCCATGCTGCACAGGAGTGAAACGGTCTTTCCAAAAATCAATCAAAGCGTTGGTATCTTCAGATCTTACGCTATCGAATTCTTGCTAATAGTGTAACAGAAGAGTTTTGTTTTGCGAGAAAAAAGCGTGTGTGAAACACAAATATTTTCCCTTCGTTAAAGCGTTACAATAAGTATTTTTTGAAAAACGGTTACGTACCGTGCTAGCCAGAGATTTAGGCTTTCAAACGATTCCTAACACTTTTATGAAAAGTTCTTGTACCGCGAATGGGGCCGAGTATTCATTTGTCACCGTCTAACGGAGTAGTACTCATTTTAACGTAATATCAGTGTCCAGGCAGGATGATAAGTCGGTGATCTGTATTTTACACAGTGGATCCTGAACATTCTCTCAAGCGTAGTGGTAATCGTTATTTTTGTGAAATTTTGATGACAGTAAAACTTAAATAGTATGCACTTTAGAACCGCTGAAATTCTGATAGATATTTGATCAGTCAGAATTTCAAAGTCTCATTTCTTATTCGAAACGCGCGTAAGATATATTATTCATAGAGGATATGTAGACCCACGCATGAATCGACTATAAAACATTCAGAAGTGATGTCTAGAAGACACTTGTGACACTATGATTTCAGTTGGAATTTGCTGGACTGAAATCACTTTTTCAGTGGACGCAGAGTTTCAGATCTATGAAAAGCTCGCGTTAGTTTATCAATAAGATCAGAATATTCATCACTCACGGCGAGGCTCAGTGAGGGTCGGAGTTCAAGGTTCAATGACACGAAATTGTTGATGAAAGCCTTATTCAACACTGTCTGACTTTCCAGGGAACTCGTATTCAGACCGTGCGAACGTCAAATTGGCGCAGTGAACCAAAACATTCGCATAATTTTTGCGGATATAATTTCATAGACAAATTTGATTCGCTTAATAAAGTGTTTATTTTGAATAATACCGTTTTGTTCATCCAAAGTGATCCGGTTCTTGCTGGAAGCATCAGTGGCACTCGATTACAATTCAGTGCATTAAAATAAACCATCGAAATTAAAATGACCCGGACAAAGGCCATACCATAACGATATGTAGCAACTCCTACAGAGTTCATGTTGTCGCGTAATTATTAATTGTCAGAAAAATACAATCTTCGTAAGGCGCACTTAAACCCTGCACAGCAGGTGTTCAGCAATTACTGGAAGGCCCATAACGAACGAAGCAGAAGCAGCTGCTTCGTATGCGATTAAGACTTCGATTTTTTCTGCTGAGGCTATGGAAGTACTCAGGTGATGGGTTCGTGTGTCAGTATGGCTTTGCCAGACCCCGAATAGGTCAAGAACTCTCAACCGTTGGCTACTGCTGTTTAGAATAAAGCTTTTATTATCATCATGTCAACTCATTGAGAAAGCAGTAACTTCTTTGTCAATAAGCCTGTGAGATTTAGTATTATTTATTTTAAATGACTATCCTCCCACAAAGGTCTTCGAACATTTCACGTGTTGTTTCGACTACTGCTTGGAAAATTTCGTCCTCTTTTTCGATTTCCTAGAATATTGGTCAAGCCCATTCTCCTTGCAATCTTGAGGTAGCCTAGCTGAGATGCTCCTTAACCCCTTAAGGGAACACGAGTATCAAATATGATACACGACTGTTTGAACGCGTTTCTCGCTGAATAAAAGTTTTCTCTCAGATATCCACTAGTCATTCGAAAGCCTAAATCTCTACGATTTCAACGATACGTTGTGTTTTCATAAGAGTCTCTTGATTTAGCTGTAGCAGCGAAAATAAAATTATGTTTCACACTCAGTTTGCTTCATTTCCTCGGCTGGGGCTTCTGTGTGGCTCTTCACTATAGTTGTACTTGTCATTAGATAGCCCAAATCTAGAACATTTTGATAATGCAATTGCTCTTTTGAGAGGTTACTACAGAGCGTCGTAAGAGCGAAAAGAAGATTACATTTCACGCCTAAAATGTCACCCCGCCGCTTGAACGTCATACGTGGTTAATTCGTGTAAAGAATAGACTACTACGATGATTCCTCTCATAAAGGTTCTTCGTGATCCTCGACTGATTGCGAGAGTGTTCGTAAAGGGGATCGAACCAGCGATTTGCTCATCAACTTGCTACCTAATTACCACTACACTTGGCAGCTAGAGACTGGAGATGATCTTGCGAGATCCAGTCCTTCATTCTGAACACCCACGGTACGTTGCTGACATCGACCGACTAAGAAGATATCAGCGGCGCCCCGATCGATTCGATGGCACGATGGACGATCACGGTGGCGAGGCCCCGCCCACTTCCCGCTTGTGGTCAGCGGCTCGGCGTCTATGCAAAATGAACGCTATTTTCTCATGCGAACGAACGATTATAGCCAGGGATTTTTTTCCAGTCGTTGGTTAGCACTCGTACAATATCGATCGCTTTCTGAGCAGATTCGTAGGTCACAAGTGAAGTTTAGAGGATTTTCTATTGCGTGACGTTGCTCAGTGTTATTATTATTATCGTTTTTTATTCATTATTACTATTGTAAAGGTGTTTCGCGTGCTTGTGAAATGCTCTTTCAATTCTGGATTTTCTAAAAGTTGAGATTTTGAGGGGAAAAAAGACGAAAATAAATAGAAAAGAAAAATAGGAGTCTAATCTAATGGAAGCAGTTGAATCTCATCAAACCTCTACATATTCCATTTGTTTCTCTATGCAAATGTATGATCTTCTTTGTAAGTCGAGAAATGTTCGTTTAGCGCGTTGGGGACAGCAGTTGGCGACGCGCAGTGAGATTCGCAAGCGGCGCGCGACTTTCGTTATTAATCTGGCTATCGTTCTCCATTTTCGATGAAAATTTCAATGCTTCTGTGTCAGTCTGATACTCTATGATTGTCTCTAGACGACTATGTAATTTTTGTGCAATATAACCCTCATATGCGAAAAGAACTCTAAGTGCAAAACGTAATCTTCATTTCGATTTTGCAGCGCTTTATGAAAACCTTTTCGAAAACATTTCAAGCTTCATGATCGTCAAAATTTGAGCTATAGAATGACTACTAATACTTTAGTGAAAAGCCATTCACAGACTTCAGCCGAGCAGATGATTAAGCAAATCAGTTGTAAAACTAATTTCATTTTCGCTGCCACAACTCACTATTAAAGCTTCTTCAAAAACCAAGCACAATTTTTCGAATCACAGAGACTTGAGCTTTTGAACAGTTACTGAGAAGTCTAGAGGAAAGTTTTTTTTTCTAGCTAGGAAGGCTTCAGGAAAACGTGCATCTTTTTAGATACACGTTGTCCCGAAAGGGTTAAGTTCATTCACTACCTACAATGTTGGCAATTCAATAATAGGCAGCCGAATGTGTAGAATATCATTTTTTTATGGAATTCCAAAATCGAAGTATAGTACACCATAACATATTAAGTACGTTAGAAGTCTTGTACTTAAGTACTTTTCAACCAACAGTGAATCATGAAAGAGAGAAGAACATTTCAAAATGGTGGTAGCTAGCGGCTTCCTACTCAATTCGAATAGTAGCCCAAGTTTATGGATAAACGATTAATCGACAAGTCATCGAAGTAGCTATCAGCTCGTTCTGTAAGCTTTGCCAATAGATCAATATACATAAAATTTCGTAGCCAGAAGCAACTAAAATTGCATGATTTTGATATCGTTAAAGTGCGCATTTTCTTGCAAACATTTTAGTATATAATCTACCTACACTTGCTTCAACATGAAGCTGTTTTGGGAACGATTTTGCTTGCTACTCATATACTAATCGCGCGTAGGGAAAAATGTTAGTGAAGCGGCGCGCAAGATTAATGGAGCCCGGGGCGATGATACGGTTACAGAAAGGACGGCTAGGAAATGGCTGACGAAGTTCAAAGCTGGAGAGAACAGTTTGGAGCAGCAGCCGTGCTTCGGTCGCCCACAGGAGGCTTCATAATCTTGCGCACCGCTTCAATAGCATTTTCCCCTACGCGCATTCGTGCATAAGTAGCAAGCGAATTTGCTCCCACGACAGCTCCATCTTGAGGCAAGTATAGGCAAGTTGCACATCAAAATATTCGCAAGAAGATTCGCAATCGAACGACACCAAAATCATGCAGTTCTAATGACTTCTGCTTAATAGATTTCGTGTTTATCGCTCTAGTGCTGAAACTTTTGGATCTACCCAATAAAATGAAATTATTCTGAGGACTCTTCATGGTTTTGAGGGGCAAATGAAAAACCGATCTCATTCATTGGAGAGGAATTTTTCACAGGAGAGCTGGTAGCCATTGGGAGCTGAAATCTCTGGCTACAGCTCCACGCTGGCGGTTTTCGTCCCAACAATGTTCTTGGAAAGCCATAAATTAAAGCCCTTGAAAAATCCCCATATAGCGGGTTGAAGGGGAGTTAGTCAGGGGATAAAGTGTAGAATTTGGCTAGAGTTATTTATTTTGTTGTCTCTAGGGACCATAATTCAGAATCGTCGGAAGTCTCTCTGATTACGTACAAACCCCCGACCTCATCGCAATTCTCCACGTTTCCGGCGGGAGCTCCACCACTTCTGATTCATCGGCTCGAGCCCTTCTCCTCCCCACGCCACGGGACGGCGAAGAGAGGAGGGTTACACTGTTGTGGGTCGGCCAGCCAGCCGGGGCGGCCGGCCGGCTTATGCTGTCGTCTCGGTGCAACTATACGCCTACTCATTAGTCAGTCGCTTTCACCATCAGCAAATCGATTTGCTCTAGTGATGAATTCTTTCTTTCTTCAGCTTACTACTTATTCCGATTCAATTGTAGATCAAACCGGGAGCGATATCAGCGAATTGATTCGTTAGAAAATTTCCGGAACGTCAGAAAATTTTGGACATTTTCTAGCAAATTCTTACTTCTTCCTCCTGGATCAACTGCTTTTGTAGTCCACTAAATTCCAAAAATTTTATCATATTTTTGTAGACAAAGTCGCGATCAATACCTATCAAGTCCGTCCACACTGCATTTTCTAAGCGAACTCTATTTTTTGTTTGAGAAAATAAATAGGTTTCTAGTTCATTACTTATCTGTTTCGCTGCCCTACCGTAGATCAAATCGAGGTCGATTTTAGCAAATCGATATGTCCTGGATTTGCAGTAGTTGCTTGCCTTTCTATCTTTAGATCATTAACTAAGAAGATGAGTGCTAGGCAAAAAATCGACCTTAGCCGGGAGTTGAACCTGCGTCGTTTAGCCGTACTGGGACGCGCGCTAATTGGATTAATTAGTAGATGATTGGAAACTCGTTGAAACTGTCTAAAATTGTATGAAAACTTTCATTATTATTTGAGCCAACTTGTCATGTGGTCTGGTAAGGGCTCTTGTACAGCCCGATTACACGTGTTTCGTCCTTACAGACTCGTCAGCCGGGTAGACCCCGTCGTCTTTCGATCTTTTCATAGTCAGTTCTCTCAGGAGCTTTACTCCTTATAGAGAGTCATCGAAGACGTACGTTTCACACTCTATGTCATGTGAAATTTTCACCTAACACAGAGTGTACGCACTCGATTGCTGTTTGGCTGGTACTTTTATCATAATTATAATTTTATGACAAGTTGGCTCAAAGAATAATGAAAGGATCTGTTGAAATTCGAGCGTGGTCTAAACAAAGCACTCGAAATAAAGGTATAATTATGTATGAAAACTGTTAAAAACAGTCCTTACAATCTGAAAATTGTGTAGCTTTTTTTTCAAGCAGATCCAACTCGTTTGCATATTGCTGTAAATTTTTTCTCACTCCTGCTGAAATAATTAGATGTCTCATTAATACTTGTTACGAGTTCATTTTCTCTTTGTAGATCAAATCAAGATCAATATTAGCAAGTCGATTTCCCGCCAGAAGTCTTGAAAAAGCTTTGACAATGTATAGAGCCTTTTCGAATTGTCACGACAGAGCCATGCGTATACGTACGTTTCGGCGATCTCGCACGCTTCATCAGTGACCCACGCCCCACACTGAATCCCAGTTTATAGCACTTTATACTCTGTATATGTATATGAACAATATCACGTGCTATCACCACAGATATGATAAAGAGGGGGCACCGTGGCCGAATGGTTGTGATGCTCACCGCGGCGCGCGTGGAGCTTAGCCCCACCCTCCTCCCCCACTCTCTCCGGCTGTCAATAATAACGCCTCCATTGAAGGCCAGAGCCAGGCTATACTCGAGATTGCAAGGAGACTCGCTCAAGTAGTATTCTACGCCGCTGAAGAGGAGGACGAGAAACGAATTGAATGCTGGAGGGACTTAGATCTGCGCAGTGAAAATCACCGTAAATAGTGTCTTCCTATCCCTGTTACCTATGAATAATTGCTTAGATGATATCGGTAATCAAGGATGCTTCATCTTCGTCTTTTTTATTGAGACAGAGAGAAGGGGAGAGGGAGAAAGGGAAAGAGAAAGAGGAGAGAGAGAACGGAAGAGATAGAGAGAAATAGAACAAACTATCTGCTTGTTCGACACTTTTCATAAGAGAAGATGGGGTGTTAGAGAGATATTGTGAGGATTTCTTGTTTAGAAGCTAGGAATCAAGCAAATGAATCACTCAGGAGCTAACCTATTACTATGAGATGTCGAGGCGATTGAAAGAAGCGAATCACTGCGAACATCTCGCTGTTCCTTTTTTTGTAGCTGCAGAAATTTTAATAGAAATACCGCGCGATATTGGTTATGATCAGCCTTTTCCAGACCGTGGACCCACCTCCTCTGCATCTCTACCTCCCAGCGTGGGAGCGTATCGAATCCAATACTGAGTACTTTGGTTATAAAGGGTCAAATGAAAAGGCGACTTCATCTGCTGGAGAGGAACTTTTCGTAGGAGTGCTAGCAACTATTCGAAAGCTGGCCTTCTGGTTCAAAAAGACCCTTTTATAACTGTAAATTCCGCACAAAGCTATGTCTCAGGGCCCAAATTTCTTGCCCGACAGAGCTCTTTTTGAATTATTGGTGATCTCCAATAACGTAATGGTTTCTGATTCCAACGCTGTGTTCATATCCTGAATAAAAAAACGGTTTCTCTGCAACGCAGCAGGTTAAATAAGTTGAATTCGCATGTGTAAACGAGGCGGTCTTTGGCCAATTCATGTGCTTGTGCGTGAAGCAGCCACGAAACCGCTGGCGCGATACTTCTCTGCGCATATGCCCGAAAAATCGATGATCGTCGCGCTAGCGGCGGGGGCTGCCTCATTCAGCCGCACGTGAATTGGCCAAAGAACCTCTTGGTCGTGGGTGGAAATTCAACTTATTTCACCTGCTGTGTTGCAGAGAAACGGTCTTTTCAGGATATAAGCACAGGGTTCGAATCAGATTCGATTACGCTATCGAATGGCTACTAACAGTCCGAACAAGGAGCTCTGTCCAGCGAGAAATATGCGCGTCTGCATCGTAAGCAATCTTCTGTAGCAGCGTTAGGAAAAGGTTTTTGGAAAATCGGCGAAGTATGGTTGTAGCCTTAAGTCACAGCTTTCGAATGGTTACTAACACTGCTATGAAAAATTCCTCTCCAGCGAATGAGATCAGTTTTTCATCTGTTCCATTACAATAAGATAGAACCCTCGCAACCACCCTCCACCCCCCCCCCCCCCCCGCCCCTTCCCCCCCACAAATGGGTTTGTGATTCAAGATATACTTGAAACGTCAGAAGATAAAGCTCATCTCAGTGGAACTTTCAGTAGTAACTGTCGAATGATGTAGAGTAAACCCACGAATGTTGAGTGATATGCAGAACTCTGGGCTCTAGTTGGGGTGTCGAACCCGGGCCCCATCCTTTCCGGGGGGCGGGGGCTTGGCGCTACGCTATCGGAGCTCTTCTTCTGCTATCACTCTTTTTGTCAACAATGTTTTCAAACATTGGGTGTCCTGTTGAAATAGCCAGCCATTCTGTTCAAATTTTCGTTTTTTTTTTTGTAAGTATTCGTCATTTCAGCTGAATTACGAGCGTTTAGAATTGATTTTTTTCTCCAACAGCTCCGCATTTAACTCTTTGGGGACTGATAGGCGGGCGAAGTCGCGCCGACTCTTACTTGGCAGTCAGACAGGCGACGTCTGCACGTCTGTGCCTGCGTGTCTGTCTGTCTGCCTGCCTTCCCACGAGACGCGACGCTGCCATTACAGTAGTTGACTGAGATTTGACGTCGCGCGGTGTGCACCAAGAAGACCCACATGGTCCTCAAAGGGTTAAATGTTTATCATGACTCATAAAACATTACTGATCGTTTTTCCGTTTCATTACTGTCAATTACTCATAAATATTGAGCTGTTCCAGGTGGGTCTTCCCGCTTAGCGGACTTGTCGCCTACTTCTGCTCCACCCATCACTGGTTTGAGGTCTATCTCTAATTCCATGTTCTTATTGTGGATCATATGGATATTGCTAACTCTTTCGGGACCGTGGACCCGCGTCCTCTGCGTCTCTGGCGGGAAAATCTGGACGCTCTACTCCACCTCCCCTGCAGCTCTAACCCCCAGAGTGCTGCGTCTAATAATGACAGATTGGGGGTTGGAAATGCAGAGGACGTTGAGCAAGCCGTGCAGAACTGGCAGTTAAAGATGCAGAGGCCGTGCGTGGGTCCACGGTCCCAGAAGGGTTGAGAAAGTCTTAAATCTGTCAAAAAGACAAAAAATTCTCTAGTTTTTTTTCAGGAAATGTGGATATTCACACTTCCGTTATGGCTGTTAGGTTCAATATTTGCTGCAGAAGTTAGCGATTGGAAGACCGGTGAAGGTAGGATCTCTCTGGATTATTCAGTTCAATAGCTGACTGAAGTCTTCTAAGTTTGCGAAGATTACATAAGCTTTTATCTCCACTGCTTTCTAGCAGTGGTAATCTAAGAATAATGAGTGGTACACAATTCTCGACTCCAGGAGAAAGTTGAACCCGCGTTCCACCCTTAGCGGGAGCACGTGCTACCCTTACGCTACTAACCACTTTTGATGCTGATATATGCGTTTTAGGAGCCCATGTGGCGCAGTGGTTAGAGGTGCTCTGCGTCGAACATAAGGTCATAGTTCGATCTCGCGCTCTAGAGTCTCTAAGCCATCAATCCCTTCCGGGTCGGTAAATTGGTGCCAAACTGGTCTCAGATTTGTCTAAGAGCTCAAGCAACACTGACTCAATACAGCGCTGGATCACCGCGAGTCATTGTAAAGGCTAGATATGCATTCAGTCACCTCAAACGAAGTTAAGAATTGCAATGCATGGCGCATCCCTCACAGATCGGTTAACACCTAAAGCTTTATCCTTTATCCTTCATGTGCATACTCGACCAAACGCGTTGAGGGTTGGTTTCTGAGGGCATCGATAGTTCATATTCGCAGAAAGAGTGTTAGTAAACCGATGGCCTCAGTAGTGAGTGGTAGCGCACGCTCTCGATAAGGGTGCAACGCGGTTCAACTCCTGGCTGAAACCAGTTTTTTTGCTTGCCACTCGGTATCCCTTGATGAAGATTCCCTACTCATAAAGAGCATAATATTAGTAAATTTCAGTTACGGGTGAGGTTATCGAAGGGCGAAAAGACTTCCCGTGTTATTCGTTATCTCGAGACAACTACACATGTAGCGCTTGTATCCAGTTACATGATTCGTGTGCTTGGTGTGGAGCACCGGTAAGCCATTCTATCTCCTATTACCAAATCATTTCACTTTACTCGTTTCGCTACGTTCACCTTTTGTGGCTGGCGGACTGTTCGGACCGCTACGAAGAGCAGGATAGCTTTTCGAGATATTTTATTACATTTTCCATTATGCAATTCGATGCGCGGAGTGTACATTTGCTGGACAGTCCAACTTTTGCTAATGTCATCTCCAAAACTTACGGTGTTGAGAACCCTGTTGTCTTCCAGTCTTCGTAAGGCGTCCGAACAGCGTGGACGTACTTGTACCGATTTCAGTACCTGGCTTAGCGGAAGGAATAACAATGTTTTCAGTTTGCTATGAGAACTTTGTAAGTTATCAAACGACCGACTCACCAGAGCTTGGCCTACAAAATGAAATTCACTGCCCCATTTTAAAAGCCTCTTCAAAGTTCGTACGTCTTCTTCAATATCAATGGCTGACGTTTTTGAGGAGGGTGGTTTCGCGGAAATGTCAGCCATCGATTCTAAAGAAAATATACTAAAGTCGGGGAGAATTCCAAGACAGAGCACCTTGTGAGATACTTTGTACTGACTCCAGCGGATTGTTCGCTAGTTCTCGTACTTTTTATGACTTTATAAACGGTAATAACCTGGAGAATTTTTTTTTAGTTCACCATATGAATAGTAATAACTCAAAAGTTTCCTTATTTTACAGTTTTTACAGAGGATCATGCCAATATAATTATATAACCAAGGATATGAGTGATATGGAAAACTTTGAAATCTCAAACGGGAGTGCGGGTGCAACTCCCGCGTGAGGTCGAAGTTTTGCAAATCGCTCAGATTCTTGAATATTTTGATAATTCATAATATCAACTTCATTGTTATATATTCAGTGATTATATAGTTATCTGAGCTCGTGTGGCGCAGTGGTTAGAGGTGCTCTACGTCGCACACGAGGTCAATGGTTCGAACTCGTGCTCATGGCTCACCAAGCCATCCATCCCTCCGGGGTCGGTAAATTGGTACTAGGCAGGCCTCAGACTTGTCTGGGAGGATAAGCAGCACTGACTCGGTTCAGCGAGAGGCCACCGCGAGTCATTGTAAAGGCCAGATATGCGTTCAATCACCTCAAGTGAAGTCAAAAATTGAAGTCGAATGCATGGCGCATCCCTCAGGTATTGATCAACGCCGAGAGCTTTATCCTTTTATCCTTTATATAGTTATTCAATAGTTATAACTCTAAATTCAGTTCAGCTGTGAATAAATTTTATTGTAACACCTCGTGTTTTGCTTAAAGAAGAAAAACAGTAATTCTAAATTCAGTTATTTGATGCTAAAAAGCAATATGCAAGATGTGACAATCGCGGGAGACTCCTTGAACATGGATGTCCTGAATCGTACATCGAAGATCCACAAACCGTCCTCGAGGTTGAGAAGGTAGAGTTATACTGCATTTTGATTTCGTGGGTTTTTCGTTCGATGATTCCTAACCTTAATTGAAAAAGGTCTACTGTATACTTAGGATGAACCGCTTTCCGACAAAGGTCAAGTCGAGAACGAAGACGATGCTGTTCAACTGAAACCACAAGAGATGTTTGTTGAGATAAGACCAAGTGAGTTCAAAAAGATCTCACAATCAGCAGGCTTCACCACTTTTCATTGGTCTTATAGCCGAACTGTTGACTTATAGAGTCCCGTGTTCGTTTCAACGTTACTTATCGCCAAGCTGTTGACTATCCTGTTGATCTCTACTATCTCATGGATCTGTCTTATTCAATGAAAGACGATAAGCAAAAACTCTCTGAGCTTGGTGACCTCCTAGGTAGCTTGTGTTTTGTGGTTTTTTTTTTCTATTTTTCCCAAAATCCAGCTTCTCACAGCCACTAACAAATTGCTAAATGTTTGAGGTGGGAGGACAAACAAAAGAGATTATATCGGCTGCCACTTGAGTACCCTAAAGTCGAGTAAATGCTGTCATTTTCTTACATGTCAATCCTTGCTTAACCCAAAAAATCTATGTCAGAGATCACCTGGTTTCCTGAAAGAGGCCTAGATGATGACCAGCGCGCTTGTGGGCCAAGGGGTTCGCGTTCTTATGGTCTGGAGTTATCTTAGTAGGGAGTATGAGGACTTTAGGGAAGAAAAGCTTCCGGAGTAATAAAGTACTTATCAGTAGGTGTTGTATCAGGGCCGATAGAGTTCGTTAAAACATTTGAGTGGGATGAAATGTTTCTGTATATTTCAGCTGTACGCATGCGTAATATTACGAAGAATTTCCGCCTTGGATTCGGCTCTTTCATCGACAAGAAACTTATGCCGTTCATTGATCCAAGAATTGAGAAGTGAGCTATATATATTCAGGAGGTTTTAAAAAATCCACACATCATCTGTTTTGACGTTTCAGACAGAAATCACCATGTGCCGAGCCTTGTGCTGAACCGTACGGTTTTAAACACCAGATGACCCTGACAACAAATACGGAGAAATTTAAGGTATTCTTTTTATCGATGAAATATTGCTTGCCATTTACCTATAAAATGAAAGATTTTTATTTCAGGCTGAAGTGGATAAGGCTGAAATTTCCGGTAATCTTGATGCCCCCGAGGGAGGATTTGACGCCGTGGTACAGGCCTTAGCTTGTAATGTAAGTGACTAAATTTTATATTTTTTCATTGAAAGGGTTGTTCATAACTGTCTATCAATATGCCTGATAATATTTCTTGAGCCACGCATGTCAGTGGTCTGTCAATGAGGGCTGACTTATAGAGCGCTATACACGTGTTTCGATCTTGCGATCTCGTCAGTCGGGCAGTAACCCTTTCTCGTCTTTTGCTAATCTGTGTGGGTTCTCCATCCTCAGTGTACAACACTCTATGTTTGGTGAGATTTTCACTGGATATAGAGTGTAAAACGTTCGTCGTCGCTAACTCTTAGTGTGGGGACTGGAGCACCCACAGAGATTAGCAAAAGACGAGAAAGGGTAAGTGCCCGACTGACGAGACCGCAAGATCGAAACTCGTGTATCGGGCTCTATAAGTCAGCCCTCCTTTAACAGACCTGACATGCGTGGCTCAGGAAATGATTATCAGGCATATTTAAATTTGAGCTGTGGTCTTAAGAAAACACTCGAATTGAAAGATATGTCTATCAATATTTCTGCTTGTACAGGTATTCTGGTTGGATATGTGCAAATGTATATTGTTCCAGAGTAAGATTGGTTGGCGAGAGCGCGCACGTAAAATGGTCGTTTTCTCAACGGATGCTGGTTTTCACTTTGCCGGTGATGGAAGGGTCGGTTCTGAAGTTGTTTTGACAATCTTAAGCTTAATACTTCACCTTTTGTTTTATTTATTAAATTTGTTTACTCTTATCTAATCTTTTTACTTTTGTTTGTTACTATTAGCTATGTATCTTATTATTTGTTCCATTCTGCTGTGTCATATCTCAGTATTTTCTCAATCTATTAGTTCAAGCTATATAGTAAATATCCTATAACTTGAATAAATGCAGTTAGCTGGAGTGGTAGAACCGAATGATGGAGAATGTCATCTCGATCGAGACGGATATTATACGGAAACCCTTAAACAAGTAAGAAACTAGTATTTTCTATCTTTAGATCCATAAAATCGACTGTTTTTGAAACCTCGTAATAAACATTCAAAATAAATTTAAAAAAAGAATGTTTTTAGCCTAAACGAGGTTGGTACGCCAGGGCCATACACCGGTGTTTCGGAGGTTTCGGCCTCCTCGTCAGTGACCCCCGCCCCCACATTAAGCCCTGCATTGCAGCATGGAGAAGGCGTATGTGGTATGTGGCCCTAGCGTACCAACCTCGTTTAGGCTAAAAACATCATTTTTTTGAATTATCTTTAGATCGTTTCATTTTCTGGGTAAATCTGTTCTATATACGATAACAAATGGTTTATGCATCATATGTTTGTACAAGTTCACACAGTCCAGTTTTGGCGTCAACCCTTCTGGGAAGGCGTGTACTCTTTCGGGTACATGACTGTTTTGAGGTCTTCTTCTAAGATCGGTGCTTTTTCCTCTGCACTTTAGTGATCGTTTGTTGGCTTGGAGAAGGGCCATTTCAGTAGTATATTTGGTTTCTGAAAAGACTTTTTTGAGCTATAGAAACGATAATAGAATGTAATAATGCCGAGTCTGTCGATTCAGGACTATCCCTCGATCGCTTTGCTTCATCAAATGATCAAGGAGAGGAAAGCAAACATTATCTTTGCTGTTACCAAAGGAAACCATGAACTCTATTCACAGGTGCTTCTATTTTCGGTTTCCACTATTTCTGTGCTTTTCATGTGTTTCCGTAAAATGTGCAAATTTCAAGAGGACTGTATGAACATCCTTAATCGTGTACCTTCAGGCCAAGTTCTACTTTTCAAGTATACCTATACCACTTGAGAGTTTCTTTCATGATTTGAGATAGTACCATAAGGTTGAATGGAAGTTTTATTCGGCTGATATCTCGACATTTTCGTTTTCCTCAGCGCTGACAATTCGATTTGATATATATGCTAATTGAGAATTCAAACTATAAGAACAAAATTAATAATAAGGGTGATTTTGAAATAAGTAAAGTAAAGCAGAAGTGGAGAGGAGAATAAGTGTAGGTGCAGTTGAATTTCAAGGATTTCAAAGTACATTATGATCCGTGTTTTCTTCTTGAACCGGGCACGAAGTTCTACAACGATATTTATCAACACAGCTGGCTTTTCGGCAGTGTCGACTTCTTCAGAGCCTGGAAAGATCAGATTGTCCACAGTCCAGTCAGTCATACACCTCCATTACTCTATCAGAAAAAGTCACCAGACCCAGATTTCAATCTCATCAAGCACAAATTGGGCTTTCAACATTCTTACCGCTCATGTAAGTCTTCCCTTAATCATTCGTGTGAATACTCTTCTAACGGAGTAATGGAGGTCTATGAGTGACTGGATTGTGAACAATTCCTGATCTTTTAGGATGTGAAGAGCGGCGCTGTCGAACGACAGCTGTGTGAATAAGTATTATTTTAACACTTCGTGTCTGACTAAGAGGAAAACATTAGTTACTGAAGTATGTCTAGGTTGTAGATAGTCGGTCTTGGAAGTTATATCGCTGAAATTCGAGAAATTGGTATGAGGCTTTTTAATCACAGGGCATTTGTCTCAGCTGTCGTCTTGCAAGATCTCTTTTCTTTCTGTCTTATTGAAATATTGTGATGAATTATTAATTTATTCCGATGTTGAAGTTGTCCGATTCGCTTCCTGATGTGTCGTCGTCCGTCGGAATTTTGGAAACCGATTCGCGGAAACATTGTCGATCTCATTGAGAAAGAGTACCTGAAAATCAGTGAGAAGATCATCATGGTGGATAATGCTAATGCTAGTGATGGACTCAAGATCACTTATCGCAGCATGTGTCTCGAGTAAGATTTCTTGTGTTTTGAAATCCCTCTTGCTTTATCGCTTCTGAAGCAATGTTATAATGTTCTCATAGCATATGCAAGAATGCTAAGTGATCTCCAAAGCGTTGAGCCTTAGCCAGGAGTCGGACCCGAGCCACACCCTTTCCGGGCGAGTGCTAACACTAACACCACTGAGGCCAGCGCACCCCCGTACGGGTGAGACACGGGTCTGACTTCCGCCCGAGGTTGAAAGTTTTGCACGTCACTCAGCATCCTTGGATGAGTGTCCCTCATTTATTTCATCAGTGTATAAACTATTATTGTTTTATAATTGAGCTAGTAGCACGAATTTGATAAATACTGATTTATTAGAGATTCTGGAAAAAAAATTACAAATTAAAAACTGTAACAAATTTGTGAATTTGTTTATACCAGCGGTACTATCCGGTCATTAGAGAGAAATGTTAAATTGAGCTCATTCGTTGTAGAGGACCTCTTCATAGGAGTGATAGTAGCTGTTCGAAAGCTGAGACTTCAGACCACAGCCACATGTCGCTGGTTTTTGGAATACCCTATCTTTGACGTTGTTACAGAAGGCGGTTTCTTGCGTTACAGACGCGCATATTTTTCGCCGTACAGAGCTCTTTATTCAGGCTATTAGCAATCATTCGATAGTGTAATCGTTTCTGATTCCAACCCTGTGCTTATATCCTGAAAAGACAGTTTCTCTGCAATGCAGCAGATAAGTTAATTAAAATTGGAATGTGTGAGCAAGCGGGGTTTTTGGCCAGTTCGCGTGCGCGCGCGTTTGACGATCACGTGATTGCTAACGCATTGATCATCGATTTTTCGGGAATATGTACGCGTAAAGAAGTATCACGTCGGCAGTTCACGTGGTCGCCTCATGCACACGCACGTGAATTGGCAAAAGTGGTTCTTGATCGATCGCGGATGGGAATTCAACTTATCTCACCTGCTGTGTTGCAAAGTAACGGTCTTTTCAGGACTAAAGCACACCGTTGGAATCAGAAGCGATTGCGCTATCGAATGATTGCTAATAGTACGAAGAAAGAGCTCTATCCAGCGAGAATTATGCGTGTCTCCAACGCGAGAAATCTCTTTCTGTAGCAACGTCTTAACCCTGTGATTTGGTAACCTTTACCAGTTAAACGAACGCAGCATCTGTCTTGAAGAACCTATAACTCTTAAGCTACTTTCTGCAGAATTCACACTCACTGTGCAAGAATTTAATATTTTTATCGCTTTTGTAGCGGTGTTGAGACGGTACAGCTATATCTGTATTATAACATTTCCAGTGTTTTCTTAAAACCACAGCTCAAAATTCAATATGCCCTGCAATAATTTTTGAACCACGCATGTCAGTGGTCTGTTAATGAAGGCTGACTTATAGAGCCCGATACACGTGTTTCGATCTCACGATCTCTTCAGTCGGGCAGTTACCCTTTCTCGTCTTTTTGCTAATCTCTGTGGGGGCTCCAGTTTTCACACTAAGAGTTAGCGACGACGAACGCTTTACACTCTGTGTCCATTGAAAAACTCAATGAATATAGATGAATGGGCTCTATAAGTCAGCCCTCATTAACAGACCACTGACATGCGTGGCTCAAAAATGATTGCAGGGCATATATCTGTATATCTAAGAATTTGGGTGATATGCAGAACTATGAATCGGAGTGGTAGTTGAACGCGCATCTGGTTTTTTGCGAGAGCGCATACTAAGAACTCGGTACTCAACATGCTAGCGATAGCGGCGTTTCTGACTTATATCTTTTATTCTCTTCGTTGCAGCGGTACTACCTTGAAAGACACGAACGTATGCGAGGGCATTCGTGTTGGTGACGAGGTACAATTTGAAGTGACACTAGAGGCTACGCATTGTGTTGAGAAGAGGGATTTTGTAATTCGAATAGGTCCATCTGGTTTGGACGAGACCCTGATCGTCAACGTGAAGGTGCTATGCGACTGTGAATGCGAACAAGAGGTAAGTCTCATTCAAATGGTTGGATACGAGGAAGGATTTCGCTCAATATCTTATACTTTTTGAGGATCGTATCGTCGAGAACTCGGAGGATTGTCATGGTGGTGACATGGTATGCGGTGTTTGTCGTTGCAAAGACGGAAATGTCGGTCGTTATTGTGAGTGTAATCGACCGGGAATGAGTACGGCAGCTCTAAACGAAAAATGCAAGCGGTAAGTCTCGTAGAAATTTCGTTATTCTTCTTTTGATTCTTCGAATATTCGAAAATTTTCACTCAACTTGTATTCCATGAAATGCACTCCTACTTTTCTAGATTTCTCGCTGATCAGAGCTTTTCCATTGGAGTTTTGATAGTCATTTGATAGCTTGAAAAATGTCGATTTCGAGACTATGCTTGGCTCTTGAAAAGACCTCAATGATCGCTAGCAGCGAGAAGAAAATTGTGAAAAATTCCACCTTTGGTTTGCGTTTTATGCTCGCATCTGTTTTTCGTTAGGATGCAAGCAATCATTAAATAGCCTAAATCTCGATTATTCCATAGAATAAGCTTGACTTTTGGAATTAATTTTTAGAGAGCGTTGGAAGAGCGAAAAGAAGATTACCCTCTACATTCGAGTTGCATATGCACATGAGAGTTCTGTATGCACCGAAAGCATAAGGGGGTTTCAGGAAGTTGTGAAGTATTAAAGTAACATGAAATACCTGTATCTTTACTCAAACCGAGGAAAAACCTAAGTTCTATAACGAGAATCTCGCGAGCATAGCGATCAGCTGCTGACGCGACCGAGTTAAATCGCTCTGTACTAAAGCTTCGGAACCAATCAACTGAGCCGTCTCAAGATTTGTAGTATTTGGATAATTCAACAATCCGCTTCGATCCTAGATGTCTGTGGTTCTACTTTTCACATGTTCAGGACAAATGAGTCAGCCATCTGTGAAGGCAGAGGAGTTTGCAACTGTGGTCGCTGTGAATGTAATCCTCGTCAGGTTTGAAGCAACTCAAAGTATTCTTTTCATGAAATATTTGCTCATTTGTGACGACTCTCTATCCAGTAGATTTCAGCCGGAGGATCAAGTAATATAGTTTTTCTAACTTCTGGACACCGCATGTGTATTACAGTATGCACGTCTATTCAAAGGCCTATTTTGCTGGACAGGGTTTCAGTGTACTTTTGGTGGTCATACTATAGCCTTGAAAACGGCGATTTTTACACTACGTTGGTTTCTAAAAAGACCTTGATAATTTGTTGTAGCTGCCAAGAGAAATTTACGTTTAACCTTCTGCGCGCGTTTTTTGCACAGCCGTCGTCTGTGCTTGACTTTCCATTAGCATTTTAGTAGTCATTCGAATTCTTTCTGATTAGGATGGAACAAATGAAGAACCGATCTCATTCGCTGGAGAGGAATTTTTCACAGGAGCGTTAGCAACCATTTGAAAGCTGAGACTTCAGGCTACAGCCCCACTTCGCCGTATTTCAGAAGACCCCTTTATAACACTGTAGCTTCTGAAATAGAACGATGTTTTATAGAACCACGTGTTTTTATATCGCTTGTATTTCGCTGCATAGAACTCCTCTTTCAGAGTACTAGTACTCAATCTATTGCACAAGCTTCAAGGAACTCAAAAATGTGTTTGCTCTCTAAAAAACTCTTGATCTTTTAATCTCCCCTGGTCTTTTGCTTTGTGTTTTGAACCTAGCTGGACAGAGCTCTTTCTTTGAATTATTAGTAATAATCTGATAGCGTAATATCTCCTGATTCTAGCTATTCCTTTAATGAATACTTTTGCAATTTTGTGAATAATGCGGTGAATTTTCTCGTTATTGACTTTTACTGCTTTCAGAATCCTGAGGAACAAATTTCTGGCGAGTTCTGTGAGTGTGACAATTTCAACTGTCCGCGTCATGATCGGAAAATTTGTGCGGAGCATGGTGAATGCAATTGCGGGCAGTGTATTTGTGCTCCTGGATGGACTGGTAGGTTCTTATTCCTCGTCGTTTCTTTCTCCTATAATCTCGGCAGTCATAGAGTGAATACTTTTTCTGAGAGGTAGCTGTGTTGAGGCATTACTAGGCGTTCAGTTGATTTAGATTTCAAGAGAGTGAAAATTGAACCAGCAGACCACTTCTCTTGTTTTATGATACACTTAATGACTGACCAGTACGCTACCCACCTCCGAAGTGAGTATAAAGAGATAAAGCTCACGGTGTTAGTCAATCCATGAGGAATGAGTCATGCATTCGTCTTCAGTTTTTAACTTCGTTTGAGGTGATTGAATGCTTATCTGGCCTTTACAATCACTCGCCATGGCCTCCCGCTGAACAGGTAGTCAGTGCCGCTTTTCCTCTCAGACTAGTCTGAGACCAGTCTGGAACCAATTTACCGACCCCGGAGGGATGGATGACTTGGTGAGCTATGGACGCGAGATTGAACTATCGACCTTGTCTGCGACGAAGAGCACCTCTAACCAGATGAGCTGCATTTATGCGAAGTGATTATCGTGAAAATAGACTCCTCACTCGTTCATGTAGCACGGCAGACCTGTCTTTGGTAATTTTGTTCAGGCAACGCAGGTTTCCCCACTCTTATTACTTAACGCACTTTTACTGCTTTCGCTAGTTTTGATGAATTAATACCCAGGGTCAGGGGTGAGGTATCCCTGTCCTAACGTATGTAGCAGAAACCTGGTCGCTACGTAAGCACGATGAAAGATCATTTGGCGTTAATGAACGCGCAGTGGAAAGGTCGATGCTAGAGTATCGCGTATCTCGCGAATGAGAGAAGTTATCCGAAGCTTCGATCTACGTCAACGACCAAAGATCAAAGACGCCGTTTGACACGCTAGGATGTCGAAAATAAGGTGAGTTAGACACGTGACGCGCTTCAACGGCGACCGATGGACGAGAGCCGTTACCGACTGGATTCCCCGGGATCGAGCGCTCCACAGGAAGACCACCGACCCGATGGCCTGATTTCTTAACGAATAGACTAAGTAAAGATATGATGCTCATCGAAGCTCTAGAGCGAGGAGGACTCACTGGGATACTCTTCCTCGGGATAGGGAAAAATAGAAGTGTTACTGGTGCCCGCTCGAGTCACTCGACGATCAACGTTACCACAGACCCAGGGTTGTCCCAGTTCTGTTGTAAGAGCGCTGAGAACTTGCTATCATATAAGAAGAAGTTTTTTGAACCTTTATGTTTTAACCCATTACGGACCACCACCAGTGTAAATTCGGACTCTTTCAAAACTACACTCTGAACACAGTTCGTAACACATCTACGAGTTTGTGTAGTCATGTGTATATAGAAAGGTTGCATGAGGCAAAAGAGCAAGAAATGCATTGATAAAGGGCATTTTATTTATTGCAAATTGATTCGTCTCGAAAGTAAATAAATTGTATGACCGTCTTCTCCTTGTTCAATTCCTTAGGACGCTATGTAGCCTCGTTCATAGCTGCAACCGAAGATTTCGTACTAAAGGGACTAGTGGATATTCCTTTTGTATCAGATTGATCTTTCATTTTCGACTCGTTATCATAGTTTACTGTACGAATCCCAGCACTTGCTGCATTCGATTCGTTCTCTCGAGTTCGTCCTCCACAAAGGTTTTTGAAAGTTCACGTTTTATTTCGGCTGCTGCTTTATGATCTCGTCTCCCTCATGAATGTCATAGAATGGTGGTCGCGACATTTCCTCTTCCAACCTCGAAGGTAGCTGAGCAGAGGTGTTCGTGGGCGTTCAGTTATTTCATTGCAGGAGAGTGATGGGGAGAGGATCGAACCAACGCGTCGCTTATCACCTCGGCATCTGATACTCTCAAACGTTGACCACTGCCAACGCACCTCCGCCTCTTATCATATTCATTGACCCTTTGCGGACGGTAGCTTGATTGATATCGCAAAGGGCCTGTGATTTTCCCTAATCAATAAGGATTTTTTTCTGTTTCCATAATATTTCAAGTTTGTGTACCACTTTGACAAAACTTTCGAATGCCTACTAAAGTTCTAGTAAAGGAGTTTGTCCAGCAAAAAAAAATCCTCTGAAATGTTAAAGATTAAAATTACTCTGATCGTCTGTAAAGAGTTAAAAGTTTTGAGTTATTTGATTCATCAGTCAATCATTTTAGCTCGTTTCTAATTCACTAGTTTGGGTCATTGTGATTCACAAATATTGAAGGACGAGCATGCGAATGTCCAATCAGCCAAGACTCTTGCATGTCCGCTAATGGAAAAATCTGTAACGGGAAGGGCGAATGCATTTGTGGACGATGTCGTTGCTTCGATGGACCGGACGGCAATCGTTATTCGGGTGCGAAATGCGAGATCTGTCCTGTAGGTTTACTATCATAGGAGACATGACTTCCCTAAGTTTGTCCAGTATTTCGCTTTTCTTTTGTTCTGCAGACTTGTCCAACGAAATGCATTGAATACAAGCCATGCGTTATGTGCCAACAATGGGGAACTGGTCCGTACGATGAGGAGCGTTGTGAGGAGTGTCCTTTCAAAGTCATTCCTGTCGAAGAGCTTCCAGGTACTTGGCAATCTGTGTTGTTCATTTTGAGATGTTTTTCACCGTTATGATCTCATTCAGTTCTTTGGAGTAGATAATTTTAGTATTAAACGACACTACCGCATGTCAATTCGTCGACCCGGCGGACGACTGTACTTTCTATTATCTCTACTACTATGACGAAGCAACTGACAATGCCACTGTTTGGGTGCGCGAGCACAAAGGTATGTCCTGTATCGGCTGCCTTAGGGATAATAAGTATTGTCTATCTCTAGACAAATCTTTAGGAGTTTTTTACTTTCTTGCTTTTTAGCAGTGTTATAGTATGAATCGGGGATGCCGTGGACGAGTGGTTATGATACTTGTCTCGGCGCGCGTGGAGCCGAGCTCCACCTTCAACCCTCTCCGGCAGTCAACAACAACGTCCTATGGAACGCCACAGCCAGGCTATCCTGGAGATAGCAAGGAGATTTCCTCAACCAGTGTTTTACGCCGGTCAAGAAGAAGCAAATTGAATGCCAGAAGTATTGGGATCCGCACAGTGAAAAAAACACTGTGATGACGGATCAAATAAAGTGCTAAAGTGCTAAAAGTTACGGCGATCAAAAGGTTTTTTTGAAAAAAAAATCCCCAGAAAATGGTACCCCATAGCCAGGCAGGCTATCCTCGAGATTTCAAGGAGACTCGTTGAACCAGTATTCTACGGCGTTTAAGAAGAAGAAAAACGAGTTGAAAGCTAGAAGTACTGGAATGCGCACCGTGAAAAAAAACACAGTGAAGACGAATCAATGAAGTGTCTGAAGAACTACATAAATCAGCGAAAAAAGAGTGGTAACAGAGCGGTGGCCTCAATGGTGTGCTGGGACCACGCGCCCTCTGTATGGGTGGAACGCGTGGGTTCAAACCCCGTCTGAGGTCGAAAGTTTTGCATATCATCAGTATTCTTCGACGTCTTAGCGCAATAACAGTTGTTCTATGACGCAAATATTTTTTATTGCTTTACTGGAAAATATTGTATGTTTTAGATTGTCCACCGCCAGTTCCGGTGTTGGCAATTGTGCTGGGTGTAATTGCTGGAATCGTAATCCTTGGGATAATTCTTCTTCTTGTCTGGAAGCTGCTCACAGTTCTTCACGATCGTGCTGAGTATGCTAAATTCAACAACGAACGGCTAATGGCCAAGTGGGACACGGTAGGTCCAAAGTGTTTTTTTTTACTCATCTTTTTGAGTAAAATTCTATTATCACAACCAATTTTTCAATTCTTTGGGGACGAGGCCTTTTCTGCTTCTCTTTAGACTTTCACTAACCATTCGACATCTTAAATCTCGGAAGTTTTGGTGCTGGGCTTGGTTTTTGAAAAAGCCCTTCTTTATCCGTTATACTAGCGAAAATAAAATTAGGTTTCACACTCTGCGCGCATCATCATGCATGTTTTCTTTACTTGTTTCAACCTTTCGTTATCGTTTCGTAAGAATTGCTAGGTTTTTCCGTATTAGATTTGTGGAAAACTTTGTTCTAACCTTCTGTGGACTAAAAATTTTTAATTTCTTCTGCCAAGTAAAGCCACTAGTAACTCCAAGCCTAAGCAGCCTTATTTTAAGGGCATGGGGTGAAACTCTATTTTAACTTCACTGCTACTACTCTCTCAGAAAGGCTTTTGAGAGAACCATGTGTAGTAGAAATATAGATATTTAGATAAGTAGTAATTAAGTATAACAGAAGCAGTAATGATAAGTTGTTGAACAGCTAGTGAAATTCTGAGCAAAAGCAAAAAAGGGCTTGTTCGCGAAGGCTTGAGAAATGGATCCCGATAAACGAACTGTATCTCTTTTGATCGATTTAAGCGTTTCATCTTCCATACTTTCGTGATATGACTCGACAATCCTGTTTAGAATGAGAATCCGATCTACAAGCAAGCGACTACGACGTTCAGAAATCCTGTCTACGTTGGCAATAAGAATAAAGGCCTATAGTTCTATTTCGATTTCTTATTGTCGCTTTATACTGCCGTTAGTCGGCGTTGACTGGGATGCTCACCGTTCACATGCCTTTCCTGAATAAGTCGTCCACCCATATGCTCTTATAAAGCTTGCCTATCATCGTACAATTGACTGTTTTTCGATGGTTTATGCTTCGTTTGTCAGATATTGGATACTTTTTATCTTGTTTTACGTATCTATGGAGTGCTCGTATAGCATAATATATTTAATAACTTTATAATTTATCACATTTTATGCGATATGGTGCTTTAAATAGAGTGAATAACTTCAAGCAAATGCAATGTCTCTTCTATATCTTTCAGTCCTATGTCAATACTTTTATTTGTGTACAGATAAATCGAGTCTGATTTAGAGTCTTCTTTTCTGATGAATCGAAGAGTGACGGAATTGTTGTAACGCAGCATATTTGTTCCTTTCTTTGTCCACTTTGCAACGAAATATATCGTTCAATTGATGTCTTCATGTCTCTAGATCCTGCAATCTTCGTAGCCCTGAAACTCTCCGTCTTTACGATCGTCCCATTACGTTGCTTTCGACAGTTGGGTTTGTTCCCACCCTGTTCAAGGTAACTCTTTTAGTGAAAAGGAATTCTGTTATTAAGCGCTTTTTAGAGTGCTAAGGTGTTCTATCTTCCAGATAGTTTACCACCTCATCGTGGGTAGGAGGTGTTACACAGTATCGAACTGTGGACTATATGGGGAGGTTCAACCCAAGCACAGGGCCTCCCAAGCTGAGAAGGGGTTCAACGTTTTCACAAGCCAGCTAAGAGTAACCGTACCAGGAATAGTCGCCGTCTTGGTAGCTACTAGTCTCAAGATGGTTGTGTCCCTCTGATCCACAAGAGGCCGGCCAGCGCCTGATTTAATGTGGTGACGATGTGGGGAAGCTCCGGTTAGGTTTAGCTCGAGACTCCAGGGAAGGAGACAAGTAAGCCAGCTCATTTATCCTGCCTGGGACTCGCACTATCAGTCAAGACGAGCCGTCCAAGTATCTAAGTAAGTGACATACAAATCTTTGAACCCCGGACGAGGATCGAGCCGGCTTCCCACCGTCCCAGTGGGGGTATGCTCCGAGATTCTAAGCTTTGCTTTACATGTATCACCTGTCGTCCCGTTGATCGTCGAGTGACTCGAGGGAGTACCAGCAACACTTCTATTTTTCCTTATCGCGTGCAAGAGTAATACAGTGGGTTCTCCTCAAATTAGGGATTCGCTGAGCATCAGAATGCTGAAATCAGCAAAGCTTTGCATAATTCGCAAGATTGTTAGGTCATCTCAATGAGTCATTGAAGTAGTGTATAATTCAGAAAAAGGCCTGTCTGCTTTCTTTCTTCATCTGAAGAGAAGAACAGGACGTTCCTGGTCAGTCTTTAGAGATCTCTCATAGACCAAACTATGTCTGATGAGCAAGGAATTGCATAGGTATCAAAGATTTGACCCATTCAATCCACCACTTACTTGTAGTTATATCCAATGATGTTAAGTGATATGCAAAACCTTTGACCCCAGGCAGGAGTTGAACTTGCATTTCAGTCTTCCGCAAGGCGCGTGCAACCAATACACCATTAAGGCTACTGCTCTGTCTTTGTTTTATGTGTCACTGAGCATAGCTGGCAATAAAATTATAGCATCGTGGCACTGCTTCAGGGTGGTAAAGTAAAGATGCAGTATATCACCTTATTTATATCTACTCATCAGATGTCTACTACTTTAGGAACGCTTGAACGGTGTCCAGTCGTCCTTACCACCTCTTTTTGAAGGGTTACACAACTGGCGTTCTCTCCATCTCTTTGTCTCTCCTTCTCTCTCTCTCTCTTAAATTATAGCAAGTATTTTACCTGATCATTGGGGTACAACTGCCATCTCCGGAGCGGTAAAACCGGTAAAACCTGTTCCTTAATCTTTACCTCTTTTGTAAAGTGACGAATTTAGGGTTGTTTGTCGAGATAAGATATATAAACGGGCAATCTTCTAGATGGTAGTTCATTTCATGAAGAATGAGACCTCTCAATCGCGGTGGTTAGCCCTCATGTGAGACTGATGTGGCCCATGTTACGAATGGTCAGAACCAAGCGTGGATTCCAGTTCATCTTGACTATCTAATCCTTGCTTGACTTTGTCTCTTCATTGATTCCTCTCAACATTTTCGCGATGTGCGTGATAGTCACTTTTTGAGCCACGCATGTCAGTGGTCTGTCAATGAGGGCTGACTTATAGAGCGCGATACACGTGTTTCGATCTTGCGATCTCGTCAGTCGGGCGGTTACCCTTCCTCGTCTTTTGCTAATCTCTGTGGGTGCTCCAGTCCCCACACTAAGAGTCAACGACGACGAACGTTTTACTCTCTATGTCCAGTGAAAATCTCACCGGACACATAGTGTTGTACACTCGATTGCTCTTGGCTAGTATATTCAATGTATCATGTCTTTCGATTCGAGTGTTTTCTTTAGACCACAGCTCAAACTTTAATATGCCTGATAATCATTTTTTGAGCCACGCATGTCAGTGGTCTGTCAAGGAGTATATATAGTAATATACCAGCCAAGAGCAATCGAGTGTACAACACTCTATGTTCGGTGAGATTTTCACTGGACATAGAGTGTAAAACGTTCGTCGTCGCTATGTGGGGACTGGAGCACCCACACAGGATTGGCAAAAGATGAGAGAGGGTAACTGTCCGACTGACGAGATCACAAGATCGAAACACTTGCATCGGGCTCTATAAGTCAGCTCTCCTGACAGACCACTGACAGGCGTGGCTCAAAAAATGATTATCAGGCATATTGAAATTTGAGCTGTGGTCTTAACTGTGAAAGATGTGATATCTCCGCGATGAGACCTCTATAGAGGCCACGTTCTTTCTGGACGTTTTGCCCTCGTATGTGCATATTTAGATGCATGAGCCAATTCAGGGTCCGAAATTTTCTCCTCTTAGTGTCAGATTTTTCTTTTCAGTATCTCATATTTCCGTACGGCGTTTATCACTAGTAGATCTGTGTGTAATGAACACCTGCTGATAAGAGGTAGTGAGCGATAACACTCGGTTCAATTCCACTCTTCCGTTGAGATCATTCCGTTCAGCTGTTCAACCCTGCTGTTTCCTCGTTCGCCATAACCCCTGTCAGTTCCGCATTCTTCAATTTCCAGTTGACACTTTTCAACCGCAGATTTATTGAAAAGTTTCCTTTTCAATTTTTGACGCTAGTGGAGCGCTTGAAAATTAACTATAACCCCCTTGAAATCAACTCTAGCTCGTAAAAATAAGCCCCTAACCCTTGGACGGGAACCCTAACCCCTTTGTAATCAATCTTGACCCTAGCCCTAATCCTGTGCCTAACCCCAACCTTAGGCCTAAGTCAAGCCTAAGCGTGCTCTAGTATTTTTTATTGAGAGAAATTAGTCTAAAGAATACTTTGAAAATCGATGGGACCACAACTCTCTTTTAGGGCCCAATTTTTATATTCCAAGTCAATTGGTTTTGTATTTTGCCCCATTTCACGATGGTATTGCTGGAACAAAGAAGAGGTCTCGGGAAATCAAAACAGTCTTGTCTACACTCCCTATTTATGTCCACTCTCAAGGGTCTCCTTGTGCGAGAAATGGAATGAGAAGTTGAACAAAGAAGTCTCGGACGGTCCTCTTATCCCCCAAGTAAACACAATCCACTGGGCAGCTCTGATAGACGACGAAGAGAAGGAATGAAGAAGGGTTTACTACCAACCTCTCTGAATCACCCGTTTATCAACTGAAGAGCTGAAAGATCACAGGTTATCTTTTATTGACACTTTATCGATCCGTCTCTTCATTGTGCGACTCCCAACATTTCTAGCGTTAAGTTTGTTATTCATCTTCTTCTTAAACGTTGTAGAATACGGATTAAGCACGTTGCCTTGCATTCTCAAGTATATCATGGCTGTGAAGTTCCACAAGGCGTTTATTTTGACCGCCGGAGAGAATTGGGGGTAGAGCTCGGTTCCCACGTGCGCCGTGACAAGCATCACAACAGCTCAGCCACGACACCATCTTCTATTTGGAGCCTTTATTTGATTTCTCGTCTTAAGATTTTTAGCATTGGGAAGTGAAAGGGTTATCAAGTCATATGTGAGTTCGAGATTCTCGGACAAACATTGATTCGTTGGCAACCTTCATGTGGCTACCCTGACTCTTCTTTCACTTGCTTCCTTGCCGTCTTTTGATCGACATTTCTAGAGGTAATCAGAACCAGTTATTGATTTTATTCCGTCTCAACGATCTGTTCCTTGCCTTGTCTCCTCATTGATTTTGTCGACAAATTCGTAATGTGTTACCTTCATAGAGGTCACGTGCATTCTGGATGTTTTGTCACGTATGCACAGATTGCGATACATGAGTGAATTGTTTGGCTCAATTTTTTTGCCCTGTAAAACCTGTCCTTTCTTTTTCTTCTCAAGATTTGCCTTTCAAAACAGAATAAAAAGACCGCATAGGGCAATAGAGCGCTAATCTCGAGAAACCGGTTCGCCGTGCCATTACTGATTAGTAATCTTATCTGTCACCTGTCGTCCCGCTGATCGCCTAATGACTCGAACGGGTACCAGCAAAACAACTTCCATTTTTCCCTCTTGCATGTAAGAGTGAATCGGTGGGTCCTCGTGATTGTAAGGATCCCTGAGTGAAGTTCTTTTTGGTTACAAGGGAGCAAATAAATATTCGACCTCATTCGCTGTACTAGAAGTTTTCATTAGGACTGTTAGTGATCATTCGAAAGCCTGTATCTCTGGGTAACGCGAGATATGTAGTGCGCAAAAATGTTCCACATGACTATGCCTTTTTTTTATTCTTAACACGGTCATATATGGATAATATTCCTTCCTTAGACTGCTGGTACTCTTTCGATAGCACAAGTCTCGAATAGCTTAGGAAGTGCTTGCTCTCAGGAAAGTCCCTTTTGGTAGCGCTGTAAGAGATAGAAAACGTTTGTCTTCTATACCTAGCCGGGTATAGCGCTTTCTTCAGACTATTAGCAATCATTCGATAGCGAAAGATACAAGGATTCTAACGCTGTGCTTATTTTCTCAAAAGATCGTTTCACTGCAGTGTAGCACGGAAAATAAGATTGAGATTCGCATATTTGGCGCATTTTCTTGCCGGCTAATCTACGGGCTGGGGAGGGGGGAGAGCGGGGCGGCCCATGGATGCCCCTAGCCGTTAGATATGTGGGTTGCAACTTGTTATTTAATCGGGATTTTTTTTTCTCCGCTTTGAAAGAATCTCCATATAAAATGATTGACTCCGATATTACGAGATTTTCTCTACACGTTCATATGCCTTTCTTGCTTTCAGTGGATTATACGCATGATAAAAATGAAGTCAAGCGGCGGACGTGAATCATAATTTTATTTGTATGCTACAGCGTTGTAAAAGGATCTTCTCGAGAATCGGCCACGAACCGCGTTAGCTAGAGATTTAAGCTTTCGAATGATTACTAGCACTCTTATGAAAAATTCTTATCCAGCGAACAAGGTCTGATAATCACTTATTCCTTTGTAACCGAAATGAATCGTGAGCAGATCTTCTAGGCTTTTCATGAAGAATAGCACCATCGCGTTAGTGGTTTTCCTCTGATGCGTTTGAGCCCTTAATAAAAAAAGGCCTTTGCGCTGATCTCGAAAGATTACTGAGTAAATTTTGATTCTTGATTTTGTTTTTAAATTTTGATTTTTTTTTAATTTTTTTATTTCTAATTTATTTTCTATCACTAAGTTTTGATTTTTGATTAAATTGAGATGACTTTGAAGCTGAGGTTGGTTTTCTTAAGACTGTTCATAGAGCGCTGGAGTAGCGAAAAGGAAATTACGTTTAACTTTCTCTAGGCTTAGGCTGCTTAGGCTTGGGCTTCATATCGGGTTTATCGGGCAATATAAGGTAAGAGTAGACGTATAAGCTCACAGAACGATAGAATAAGGTTTCTCCTACAATTGTAAGACGAAAAGTCTTGAAAATTCTTCAAAACGGAGAAAAAATTTTCCAAGAAACGAATTACGCGCGTCGCGTTAATGCGCGCCAAGTGTGGAAAGTCAATTTTGTTTTCACTGGTACAGCACATTAAGAAGGTTTTTCTATAGATCAAATGGATTGTTAGAATTGCCGAGATTTAAGCTATCGAATGACAACTAAAAGTCTAAAAACAGCGAGAATGGCATTCTCCTTCCAGGGTTCAAAAATGGGTCCAGATAACGGAATGGGCGTAAGGTCGCGCTCCAGTGATAAATTCCATTGAAGGGTTAGGTTTGCCGTGGGTCATGGGTCACGCCATCGCTTATGTCAAGCGTTGATCAAAGTGGAATGTAGAAATAAGTCAACCCTAGATGCGCGGCATTTTCGTGCTGGAGCTTTCCCACGCAGCTACAAGAATCTACGACCTCTATGGATCAGAAGACAATCCACTCACCCACCTTCCAGGTAGGATGCTCTCAGGATATCAGCGGTTCCTCTGCAGCATCGACGAATCGAATAACTACTTGACCGCCGACTGGTCGAAAACGATTCGTCAGGAAGAGTTCTTGTGCTCCCAAGGCTGATATACCTTCTAGTAAAAGTTCCTGACATTTCTGATGAGGAAGACAAATCATTTTTGTAACAAACTAGCCGTTTTGACCGGTCGACTTCCACGGACCCACGACTCCACCCCTTCTGCCCCGATCAGTGTCCGACTACAGTACCCCTTTTCGCTGCAAGATTTGCTGCCGTATTTTGGACTAATTCGCGTGCGGTCTTGCAACGAAAAGTAGTACTGTAGTAGGCGACTAGTCGCGACAGAGGAGATGGCGTCGCTCTCACGCTGACGGACACGCCGCGGAAGTGAACCGGTTAACATAGCATTCTATTTTATTGCACAAGAAAGTGTACCTATCGATGAGGGCCGTTGCCGACTGGGTTGCTCGGGATGACAAGCGCTCCACAGGCAAGAGACCACCGACCCAATTTTCTGATTTCTTCACGGGAGGCTTAGAGGAAAGATATGATGCTCAACAACTCCCTAGAGCGAGGAAGACTCACTGGGCTGCTTTAGAGAAGACGGAAGCGTTGCTGGTGCCCTCTCGAGGCCCTCGACGATTAACGGGACGACAGGTGATGCACCAGAAGTGCCCAAGGATAGGGTCGAACTTGCGCTTTCTTATCACCTCTCTTCTTGGCACACTTCATCACTAGCCACTACGCTGCCCCGTCCTCAAAAAATCGGTATTGTTATTCGTCTTATAAGCCTGGAAGAACCAGCATTATGTGTTTAAGCGTGATGACGACCTGAGGAAACCCCGGCTAGGGTTATCTCAGTAGTACAGGGAACAAAAGCGCTAAACCAGCACAGTTTTTATCTGCTGGGGCTCGCGTTGTCAGTAAAGACGAGGGCCATTCAAGTTTTTGGCGCCGTGATTGTCGAAATAGGATTATGTTTCACTTTGGGATCATCGTTCTATAGTTCCTAGCCCAAATTACTTTTTAAATCGCGCTATATTTTATTATAAATGGAAAAATCTATTGTATTACAATTTGGTACTTTTCCGCCATCTCAACCCTGTTTGAGGCCTTCGGTAAAAACGTTTTTTCAGCTTTAATTTGATTTGTAAGTAGCCATTCGATAGCGCAAATCAAATGAATTTGAATGGTATGTTTTACTTCTCAAATGGCTTGTTTTTTATGCTGTAACTGTCGAAAGCGCATGTGGCGCAGTGATTAGAGGTGCTCTGCGTCGCACAAGAGGTCAATGGTTCGATCTCGCGCTCATGGCTCACCAAGCCATCCATCCCTCCGGGGTCGGTAAATTGGTACCAGACAGGTCTCAGACTTGTCTGGGAGGATAAGCAGCACTGACTCGGTTCAGCGGGAGGCCACCGCGAGTCATTGTAAAGGCCAGATGTGCATTCAATCACCTCAAACGAAGTTAAAAATTGAAGTCGACTGCATGGCGCATCCCTCAGGGATTGATCAACACCGAGAGATTTATCCTTTTATCTTATCCTAACTGTCGAAAAAAAAATCGTTTTACAGTCAAGCATTTTTCACCGGATACAAGTTTTTTTACGATTAAATTTTGCTCATCAAATAGAACAAATCTTATCGATTTCGGTGGTACATTTGGTTTTGAAAAGGACTTCTTAGAGCTCTGTAACGCTCGAAGGAAGAGTCGGTTTCACACATCCAAATCAATGCTGATATCCGCACCCATTTGAAGAGGAAGAACAACTTTTTATGGTCCTTTCCCAATTTGTTTTCACGCAGATATAATTTCTTAGTCTGTCCAGATCCTCGTCCGCTAGCACCTGCAAGCTTTTTGTCGTCTTCTTATCATGATTAAATCGCTCAATGGACTCGTCGCTTTCCGAGTAAACCCATATTTCGAAAGGGTTTCTAAACCCCAATCTCTAAAAGGTCTCGGTGTACATGTGTGTTAAGGTGGCGCTCAAACGCACTCTTGCTTCTTCATTCGTACGTAAAATGGTCTCCTCAACGGAGCTGTCACCTCTAGAGAAAGCAAAGAGACAGGTATGGCTCTAATAGAGATTGCGGGTTTTGCTTATATGTACCTAAACAATTTTTTTTTTGGTTCTTTTCTGTTCAAGAGGACTTTTCTGTTACAAATAAACATTCGACCTCATTCGCTGTACAAGAATATTTCGTAGGAATGTTAGTAATCACTCGAAAGCTCAAATCTCTAGCTAGAGCTTTTTGTGGTTGGTTCCCGAAAATACCATTTCATGGCGCTCTAAAAATCAAAATAAGATTATCTTTCACATGCGCATATTTCTCGCTGTGCAGAGCTCTTTTTCTAGGCTATCAGTAATCATTCGACAGTGTAGGGTTCAAGGATATCGACGCTGTGCTTATTTTCGGGAAAGACCGCTTCTCTGCAGTGCAGCAGTGAAAATAAGTTTCAAATTCACATACGCGGGCAAAGGGTTTTTAGCTTTTCTTTCTACGACGTGAGAGGAGGCGAGACGCAGGACGGATGTGGCCCGTTTCAACACGCCGGTAAACCGATCGGCCCTCCTGCGGGCCATAGGAGCGTGCGACTCATGTTATTAAATTCGAAACAAAATCTCGAAACTCTTTGAACGTCTGACTCAGGATTTTCTCCACACGTTCGCGTGCTTTTGGTGCTTCCTCCGAAGCAATAGCTGAATTGCGAAGCCGATGTGAAACATACTTTTATTTTGAATGCTACAGCATTATAAGAGGTTTTTCTGAAAAACCAGCCACGCATGGCTATAGCCAGAGATTTGTGCTTTCGAATGATTACTAGCACTCCCATGGAAAATTCTTGTACGGCGAATGAGGTCTAATATTCATTTGTTTCCGGGTAACCTAAGAGAACCGTTTTTGGTCATAAATGTATCTGTTTGCTTCTCATACAATCTGAATGTGGAGATACAGCAAAGAGAGCAGAGAGCAACATGTCCTTATAATCTTCTCACTGTAGTTTATTACAGTAGTTTTACTTTCATCGTTTGTGCAAGTGTTATGGCGTCATACTTACATATTCAATAATACTGTGTAATGTTGAAAACCTTGAACCTCAGCCGGTACTTGAGCAACGTTTTTGTCCTACCGCGGGCGCATGTTACCACTACGCCACGGAGCCTCTGCTCTGCTACCCCTCTTTCTTCGTTTTGCATACCAATAAGCGCCCTCTTTTTATTGTTTCGAAACTCTTATGCGCGTATGATGTACTTTTTCGTTTATTGCTTTGTAGTTTCTAGAAAGAGTGGAAGGAAAGCGATCGTCTCGGTAGTGTAGTGGTAGCACGCGCTCGCGGTAGGATGAAACTCTGGTTCAAGTCCCAACCAGGGTGGAATATTTTGCACAGCATTCAGTGCCTTAGATGTATATTTGTAACATCATACTATTGCTAAAAAGCAGCAAAAATAAAGAAATCATCAGATTGTGATGATCACATAACATATTTTAAACCTTTATGAGATCCGATAGGGCACTTATACAGTACTATACGGGCTCGTTTCGTCCTTACAGGCTCATCCGTAGCACTGTTCCTTTCGTTTGAGCCGATCCCTTGGGAATAAACCTCCTATTTATGAAGGAATCGACGCCGAATAACAAATCCCGCAAGTGAGGTGATAATATCCGCGACATTGCAGTGACCAACAATCGAGCTCGTGGCTGGTAAAAAGGTAGTTATCTGGCGTCGATCCATTTACAAGTAGGGGTATATTCCCAAGGGATCGGTTGAATTAAAACTGTGCTACCGATGAGCCTACAAAGGCGAAACGAGCCCGTGTAGTACTGTGCAGTACCTACCAGAGCTCACGAAAGGCTCAAAACATGTCATTTGATTATCAGATTATTATTGTTTTTGAGCGAAGGCATAAAAAACAGTCAAATGAAGAGGTATGATTCTTTAGATTATCTTTTTTAGTTTTGCTTATCTGATAGTTTCAGGCTGCATACGTTTGTGCAGAGACGAATATCACAAGCGGTTGTCGGCTTGGTGTTGGCTCTGGTTCGACTGTAAAGTAAGTTAGTTTTATCTTTAGAATATACACGATGGTTCCATCCTCAATTCGGTTCCATCCTTAATTCAAGGCTCACCAAGCTTTTCTGATGCCAGACTTCTATGGGAGGATTGCAGCACTGACTTAGTACATCGATAGGTCACCAGGAGTTATTGTAAACGCCAGATATGCATTCAGGTCACCTCAGACGATGCTGCGAATCAAGTTGAATGCATAGCGCATCCCTCACAAAATTGATCAATGCTAAGAGCTTTATGCTTTATCCTTTCAATCCTGTATAGGTGTAATTCATGCTTTTTGTTTCTTTCCTTTTCTATTTGTAGATATCTCGTCGAGTACTTGGAATCCGCAGTTAAGTCTGGAAAGTTGCAAAATATTGTCTGTGTACCGACAAGTTTCTTGGTAAGTCTTGCTAATATTTTCCTTTTCTAGTAGTCATTTCATTATAGTTTTCCCTCTTCTTAAGAACTGTCCTTTTATGTAAGCTTGCGAGAGATCAGTATATCTTTTTCAAAATCGATGTCACCATTTCGGCTACTTCAACTTCTTCGAATCGGTTTGTCTTATCTAAGACTTCTTCAGAGTTGCTTTATCAGGAAAGTCCTCAATGACTGACTTCCGCGGACCCAAACTGGACGTGTCCGTCAGCGTCGGAACAACTCTATCTCCTCTGCCCAGTACTGATCTTAAGATCGCACGCGAATCCGTTCAAGACTTAGCTCCGTGTCTTGCAACGAAAAGTAGTACTGTAGTCGGCGACTAATCTGGGCACAGTAGGTGGAGTTGTTCCCACACTGGTGGACACTTCAAGTTTTAGTCCACGGAAGTCAACCGGTTAATCTGACAAAACGACTCAGAAAAAGGCGAGGCTGACAAAATGTCAGCCACCGATTTTGAAGAAAATACCGACCTCACGTAGGCGTTATACGAAAAGATTTTTCCTGAGATGTTATTAGCTTTTTATTCTACATGCCGATATTTAGTGAAAGTCGGTCTTTTGACTCTTCTATCATACTTATATTTGTTCAATTGCAAACTTGCGAATTGTTTAGCAGACCTCAATGAATTCTTCCTACAGTCCAACCAGTAATCAAATTACTACTAAAGTATAGTAGCCCTGGTTTACGTTTTAGACTAAAAAGTGGCTGCTAGACGCTGGCTTATCTGTTACTGATTTGGACGCTACACCTGAACTGGACATTTGCATTGATGGAGCTGACGAGGTAAGAGTCGATTTGTGGTTGTCTGGGAATTAAAGTAGATGCTTTTGAATCCTTCAAGTGCATTTATATATATATATATATATATATATATGTATATGCACGCATATGCATGTGTATGTACATATGTACATATATACATGTATCGGACTGCGACTCTTTGATACAAACCGGCATTTGAGTCACATGTTGTCGTTCTTTTCTCGATAATTCTTTCCACCGCAGTGAAACTTTCGAAGTTTTTTATTGTATTAAATCGATTGCTTCCGTCAATCTGAGCATCGTGGTCTGAAAAACGTCTTGTTTGTGTATATTACAATTTACACTACATGAGGAGTGTGACAGTTCGTCTCCTTTCTTTGTGAATCCCACTGCATTCATTGACTCGATCGTTCTTCTCAAGTTCTCGACAAGAAATATCAAGCCCTCTTGCT
Source organism: Parelaphostrongylus tenuis (assembly GCA_019055375.1). Taxonomy (NCBI): domain Eukaryota; kingdom Metazoa; phylum Nematoda; class Chromadorea; order Rhabditida; family Metastrongylidae; genus Parelaphostrongylus; species Parelaphostrongylus tenuis. The sequence goes on from JAHQIW010007345.1 coordinate 188,548, forward strand.
AGGGTGAACCGAATAAGCTCAGGATGGAGCGCTGAAAACAAAGCTATATCTAGCTGAAATGAGGCAAGAATTCAATTGGGGTTTTCTAGTCCGAAAATATCATTGGACATAATTACGGCATAAGCGAGAGAGTAGCGCAGTGATTATGAAAAGGAAGGAGATAGGTGATGCGCTGGTTTGATCTTTCCCCCAATCCTTTTTTACAGTCAGTGAGCTGAACGCTCAGAAACTCGCTTAAGAAAGTTTTATGAGAAGGAACCCTTATCACGGCTACCTCTAAAATTGCAGGGGTCTTTTCTACCTGCATTCCACATTATGAAGAGGACAAAATTCTTTAGCAGTAGCCCAAGAAACTTGTGACGTGTTCGAGGATTTTTTGTGGAGGATGGGTTGCGAAGATACAAATCGAATACGAGCAGTGCTGACATCCGCACACTAAATTATGATAACAGGTTCCATAAAAATGAATTTAGAATCATCTCTCGAAGAAGCGAACTTTTCAGGCGGGGACTTCTTCTTTGCAATTAGGTTCCAATTTCTTTGCTATATTAATTCAAAGAACAACTCTAGCAACACCAGGGTAAGATGAACTTCGAATTAGTCAAGTTTTCTGTCAATCTTGGATACCTTTTTACTAGATCAATATCACGCGTCACAGAAGTTGGAGAGGCAGGATCACGAGGTCACCGCATTCCTTTCATATTGGGGCGATGGATGGGATACGCTAACCTGCTGAGCTCTCCCAAATACTAACAAGTAAATTCATGACATGAAGTTGGGAGTTAGAAATTTGGCACCTTGAGTCTTTCGGTCGGTTTCATTGTTACATCAGAGAACTTGCTGTAGAATCATCCAAAACGTAATTAAACACGGTGTAAACTGATTTGGAAATGAAGGAATGCAGACAAATTCTGGCCAACGCTCATTTTCTGATTCGCATTTTTTTTTATTCTGATTTTTTATATCGCATAGTACGGGGAAAAAACGATTGCTTTCTGGCATGACAGTTATCAAGGTGGCGATTTATCGCGTATGCTTTGGTCAGAATGAGAGCTATAAGAATCTATTCCCTTTCCAAGCAATCAAATGCAACTTTATCTACCTCTCACTGTAGAATTTTTGGTCCATGGAACATAAGGAATTTTTGGAGGCTTCTTTTCAACAAGGAATCTCGTTCAAAGCTGTCATTATGCTTGAAAAAGATTGATGGGCGGTTTACAGTAGGTCAGCGAATTTTTTCGACTGAGACAGTGTTCCATACTCGAACACTGCAACGTTGCCATTGTTGGCTGAACGATAGCGATCTTCTAATATCGCGCAACAATGTGACTCTACTGAGGATCCCTAGTTTACATCGCTTACAAACATTGTAGATTTTAGTTCCTTTCTTCAATTTCCAAGCATCATTTTTTCGCTATCATAGTTTCTTCAGAATTCAGCAACTTGTGGAGAAAATGGTTTCAGCCTAAATAAAAACCAGACTGTAGCCTTCTTTTGGTGAATCTGATTCTAAAACATGTTGCGATACCTCAATTGGGTTTACGTGGGCATCAATCTTTGTCGATTGTTATGCGGAATCCAGTTTCCATCACATGTCACGCGCAATGGAAAAAAAACGTTTCAATTCTTGACGAAAGGGAAATCTCATAACGATCAACTCTTCACAGTACATCCCAGTCATACGGATTTACTTGTCGAGTTCCTCTTTGCAAATCGGGGAAGATTGACAGATATTTCGAAGGAGGCTGAACAGTGGAGCAGAACTGAATTGGGAACTGCTTGAAGGGTTCTTATAGAAAGTGATTTTGATTATATCACGGTAGACGTAAGGAAATTCTTACAGCCGACAGCTGCTTATTTAATTTGCAGACTGTTGTTCAAAGACGAAGATTTCATCTAAGGGCTCTGCAAAACGATTCAGAGACAGTAGCGAAACGAATGCATGAGACCAGAGCTTCCACAAAATAATGTGAATTTGGTCGAGGACTGATAGAGAACATTTATTCTGTCAAGAATGTTTTCTATGAATGCACCATTTAATCGGCTTCATCGAGCATCTCAGAAATGGTTGAAATAATATCCCATCTACACGATGACTTGCAATAGCTTCCGACTACCGATGTATCCAATCACTAGTCTCCCACACACGTCGTATTGTTTTCCAGCTCCGGAGAAAAAGAAGATTTCGTGAGCCGAGGAGGCTGGTGAAACCGACGATTACATGTGCGTGTCTTGCTGAGCACGTCCAGCCGCTATGTACATGTGCTCCGTTGTGGTGTTTTGAATAACTTTTTCTGGCTTAACCGTCCACAAGCTTCTAGACTCTTAGGTCTCCTTCACTTATTGTCCTCATGTAGTCATTATATAATTTGTGGGGTTGTTTTTCTTCACGACCAGTCTTGAATATGTGCACAGTAGCCACTTGAATTTCATGATTCTCATTTTTGTCGCAGTATTTAAAGTGGAAATCAGGTTGAAGTATATGGTCGTCTTTTCTTGCCCGGACTTTTATTTTTCAAATTCTGATCGCTTTTCAAAATTATGTTGATTCATTTGCAGATCGACTCCGATTTCAATTGTATCAAAGGTGGCGGTGGCTGCCTTGCTCGTGAAAAAATCGTCCAACATGCCGCTCACAAATTCTTCGTAAACTTTTACAGTACTTAATTTTAGTTGAACTTGCTTTTCGGTTATGAAGGAGCAAATGAGTATTCGACCTCGTTTGCTGTTAGACCTTCCGCGGGCCATGGGAAAGTACTATTCTTGTTATTCAATTAGGAATTGTTTTATGAAACTACAGATTAAACGTCTGACTTTAATACCAAAAGATTTTTTTTCGCGTTCATGCGTTTTTCGTGCTTCCAGCGAAAGTAATGGTTGAATTGCGCCGCCGATGTAAAACATAGTTTTATTTTGAACGTTGTGGCGATATAACAGGGTCTTTTTGAAAACCGGCCACGTACGAATCTAGCCAGAGATTCAAGCTTACGAATAATCACTAACACTCCTATGGAAATTCTTGTACATCGAGTGAGGTCTGTTCTTTTGTTCCCTCATAAGCGAAAAGAACCAAGTTGAATTATATATGCGATATAAAAAACAGGCCTAGTTTTTGAACATCTTTGTGACACATCTCTTTTAGATAAGCTACTTTCTTTTTCCAGGTAATTGCTGATAGCTCAAAGGAATCTGCAATTCTTGGAGAACATTTTAGCTACATTCCCATTGAAGTAAGATTTTAGTGGAGTCAGTATTTTTGTCCTTTTGTGATGATTTGAGGAGGTTACTATTGCAAAGAATAGTTTTACTTCAGGTGCTTCCATTCGCCGCTTCATGTGTACTGCGAACTTTGCCACGTTTGGAAGGCGGTAGTGCACAGTTAAGAATGGCTACAAAAAAGTGTGGCCCCGTACTTACTGATAACAACAACTATATAATTGATTGGACCTTTGAAAAGAACAAGACTCGTAATTGGCAAGAAATTCAAATGAAACTTGCCAATACTCCTGGTGAGCTTTTACGGTTTTAGCTATGGTTTTACGAAATCTCAATCCTTGTGAATTGAAAGAAACATAATCGTGTATTCAGTATTGGTGTTCATTCATTACTTGTGGCCGCAACAGCTGACTTTTCAACTGATTTGGTTTTCGACAGGATGACCTTTGTTGCTACCTTTCGGTCAATCGCATGCACATTCTGAGGCTAGAACTACCTCTGTGGACTTCAATTTTTTTCTATTCATTCAAGACGACCTCTCTTCACATCGACTGGGGTGAATCTCGGCACTTCTTACATTCGATCGGTTTCTTTGCAGCCATCGTTCAGGTTATCAAGCTACTGCTTGTGGATTCAGCTGCTGTTTGAGTACTGTCGCGTTCGTCATAAACGTCGTTGAACACCGTTGGATCGGGTTCTTTTAGGAGTGCTGTAGAAATCTTGTTAGAGCGTCTTTACATACATTGGAGGAGTGGAACTGATTCTGTGCAAGTCTAGTACCAAATTACCTGCGAGAGTGGATGGCATATTGAGTCTGAACGGGGTTGGATCAATGTTGTGCTATTGATGTACACTTGAGACCTGATCACTCGCTGTATTAATAAATTTCTATTGTTGTTTATGGAAGAAACCATCTATAAAACTGATTGTATCTCGACTATGACGTTTATTTGTGATGGCAAAAATTTCGGATGTCTGTTTGCTCCAAAATTTGTGAAAATCGTATTTTTCCATATCGAAGCGATTTCTAAGGAATGGCTTGTGTACTTGGCAAATGTAATACTTCATCTTTGACAGTACAATACAAGAACTATTCTAGGTATTGTTGAAACTGGTCTCTTCCTTGGAGTCGTTGATAAGGTATATTTCGCATATCCAGACGGAGCGGTAAAGGAACTTGAGGCATGCAAAAAGCGATAGAATGTCTTGAAGATTTGCCTTAATACTTCTGGATGTTCTTCCCTGTTATCCTTTTCAAGTATTTCACTTACATCTACAGACCTCGAACTGTTCAATATACCTTCACTTCTCTAGATTATATGTACCTCCATGTAAAATCTTGAGATTTTTCTACCTTTTATCTCCCTTTTTTGGCCTTTTTGTTGTGCTGCCGTTGTTGAGTATTTCGAGCGGTTGTGGATACTTAAACATATTTTTGCAACTTTGGGTGTAGTGCATCACTTGAATTCCACCTTTCTTGGTGCACTTGTTAGTCAACTTGACTTTAAACACCAATCTATATTCCTTTTGACTCCCTTTTCTCTTTTATCATTGATAACGATTATTGTTTACCGACGGTATAGCCTTTTTCGTCTTTGACGGTCACTTGCAAGTACTTGTTTGAAATTGAATGATTTTCGTGGTCGAATTATCAAAAGCTATATCCATAAATATCCATATTACGGGCGGTTGAGTTTTAAATACACCGTTGTGTTCGCTCAGAATTTCGGATGAGTTAGAGTAGAGATTACCTACACCTTCCTTAGAGTTGAAAGAAATAGTTGGAGGAATATTACTAAGATGTTAAAGGGCACTTATTTCGCAGTGTTTATAAGGACTTTGCAATACACGGAGTCGCATGTTCGATTCCGAGCTGGCTAAACAGAACTGTCCGTTCTTCCGAGGTAGAACAGTTGGCAAAAGAACTGCCTGTGAAGGTAGAAACACTGACTTGGCGCAAGGAATTTTTCGAATTATGCATTCATTTGACAAGTTCTTTGTTAATTTCTAGAACTTTGGCCATTCGCTGGCTTTTATTCAACCTCATCACAACCGTGGGCATTTTCACGTCTCAAGTCCTCTGGATCATGTGTCATTGGTGCCAACTGAAGTGCACATTGAAATCATCACGTACGGTCTGCGAGCTCTTCTAATAGTGTGCCCATTTCTTGAAATATCGCTCAATTAATTAGTTCAGTCAATGTTTTTTTTTCGTGTCCCTCCAGCTTATACGTATCCGCTACTTTCTTCTGTACGTTCCCATGTTGTTGGGCATCTCTTATATGAGATCTAACCTTCTGCGTAGTGGAAGAAGTCCGTTGTTATCTTGCCATGATGTTATTAATCGACGGCGTAGCTTCGAAATCAACGCGCATGGTCGTGAAAGCGTCAATACATGGTTTGTTGCTGTAGGCAGAGTATCAGAAGTTGAAGGGTTTTCCCTCAGATGCTTAGCAAAATATGCATCAAAGATGTTAATTATTAATTCATTCATTCCACTTCATTTCAATGAATCCCACTTTCTGACTGCAGAATCAGTAAAAATTAGGAATGAAGCTCGTCCTACATGAAAGAAAATCTTTAGAGAAAACGCAGAAAATTCAGCTGTATGATATTTACTGTGCTGCATAAAAAACAAACAACAAATGATCAAAGGTTGTCGTTCTTTGTTTTCGACTGTTTTCTGAGATCTCGCTTAGAACAATATAATCTGGAAATGTATTTTTGAGCTTTTCACGAGGTCTTTCCGCGGCACTTATACGGTGCAACAAGACACGTGTTTCGGCATTACAGTCTCGTCAGTTGCACGGTGCCTTTCGTCTGAGCCAATCCCTTTTAGGGGAGAACCCCCTTACGTAAGCGAATCGTCGACGAACATGTTACTCTGCGCTCGTGTAAAGTGAAAACTTCACTTCAGACACTGCAGAGACAACATATCACTACATCTCCAGTGACAAGATCACGGGACATTATAGTGATTAACAGCCGATTGCTCAAGACGGCGAATGGCTAAAAAATACATTGTCAGACTATATTGTTTTGAGCTATGTCTGAGAAAACAGTCGATTATAAAGGTATTATCAAGAACACCAGCATTGAGCAATTGACTGTTCATCACTACAATATCCAGCGATCTTGTCATTGGATATTGTAGTATATCTCTCTAAAAGTAGATATCTTATTTTTGCAGAGTGAAGTGAGATTTTCACTTTACATGCGCACAGTGTAACATGTTCGTCAGCGATTCCTATATGTAACGGTGTCCCCCCCCCCCCCCCCCCCCCCCAAAAGTGATTGGCTTAGAGGAAACTCACCGTACAACTGACGAGGCTGTAATGCTGAAACATGTGTCTTACACTGCATAAGTGCTGATAAAAAACCTCTTTAAAGGCTCAATCTAAATTGTCGGTTGACGTCCCTTTAAAAATATCTTATAAATGTTGTTGCTCCTTAGCGTATCATAGACGTATTTTAATGTCACTGCAACGATCATTTTTCTAGTTGTATTTTATTTATACAAGGCAAGTTAGACTTTGAAGAAGTATTCTTTTACTCTGAGTGCTAAGAAAGGAGTCTATTTTAGCTGTCACTGAATTTATCTGACAATAAACTTTGGCCAACTACCGTAATAGCGCGCTCAAGCCTTGAGGTTGTCCAAAATCAAATCATTATTTATCTATTTTGGTCACTCGACTTAATAATGTTTTGTGAATCCCACAACTTCAATTATCCGTGTCTTGCACCCGCTATTCGTAGATGTTCCAGATTTGCGCAAGGGTAAGGTTAGAACTCGAAGAGATTGTGATCCTCGTGAATACCATTGAATGTTGATCAGCTTGATTTTTCTTGGAATCTTGTAATAGCTTGCCAAAGCAGTTCCATGTCGTTACTATAGACAATTGATACTGTGGATTAGCAATAGCTTTTCCCAAGGAAGTCTGGCATAACTCTTTAGTGCCCCTGGTACGCTTAGGTGGCGTCGAATCATCGACCAGACATGTGTTGCACGGTATTTCTAAACACCACAATTCCCATTTTTTTTGAACTTTTTGAATAGTTTAAAGAATCAAGGCGCACGTAAAGAGACATTGCACCACGAAGCTTCTAAGAATAAAGCGCTTTTGTAACGATCATATCAGAACGAAAGTGCATAGCTGTTGAGCGCAATGGACACTTTTCTAATTTCCAGTTCTCTTTTTTGAAATATCATTTCTCAGTGGTTTTATTTTGAACCACTATCAAGAACCAAGATGATCAGCGCATATATCATTACTTTTTTCAAACTTCCTACTTTGATCCTGAGGTATTCGAAGTATTCTCCCCAAGTATGAGATATTTTTGTCATTTTTTGGCATAACTGGTGGAATCGACGTGACCATTGTCGCTAAATAAATCGAATTAAAGCGTTTATTATATTTCTCACGCCGTTGTGTTCATCACGAACCACGAGAACAAAGTGAATTTACTTGTTTTTTTCGTTGGTGTGATAGTAAACATTGTCGTTGTTGCATTTACAACTGGTATAACTCACGTAATATATTACAATTACATTCGAAACCATCGTCGTCTATCACTTTGCCCTTTCTTTCACCCGTTTCACTGTTTACTTTAGATTTTTTGACTCAGTGGCAGGCTGAGAACTTTTTGTGCATATGCAATAGTTTCTGTTCTGAGACTACTGCTCAGTTATTGCAACATTCTAGGTTGAATGAAATTCAGAAAGACGATAGACCTTCTGAATAACGTCCCCTACTCAAGGAAATGGAATAGAACATGCTCATAACTTAATCGATCTCTATCGTCCATTACTTTTTATTATGTCAGCTTTGTCTTAATCCCTATGTTGTGCCCGAGAGAAAAGCTGACTGGTGGAACATTTGTTACAATAAAATTCACGATATATGTCATTTTTGCACGATTGGCCATTTTAGCTAAGCCGTATGAAAAGAACGAGCAAGGATTAGTCAAGGAATAACATTCTACGAGAATGCTCTAGTCCTTTTTCTAAGGAAACACTTTACTGCATCAATAGATGAAGCCTGATTCTACACATCATACCAAGATAATTTATAAAAAAATTTGCTGTAGACTTATCGATTACCTGTATATTTTGAGTAAAGTGGAAGAAGCAATAGGAAAATTATAACAGAGGACTAGTTTGTTAAATCTCTTTGAATCATATATTACTATTCAGTAGAGGTGCAAATTAGATAAGGATTCTAAGCATTGAGAACTCTTGCCATTATTCAGGACCGGAGCGGAATCTTGTCTACTCCTTCTTTGACTTCTTTGACTCTACAATATATGTTTGATAGAAGAAATGCAAGAACAATGCAGCGAATGTGACATAGATGATGAACGCCAGATAGAGATTCACCATAGATTGTTGGCAGCTGAAAAGTGGCTAGATAAGCTGAAAGAATAATCAGTTGGATGAAGTGTTTGGCTCATCTTTCTAGGGTTAAAGGGAGGACTATGTCTAGAGTTGAGTTTCTGCCTCTGTATGAAACACGAGATGGATGAGGGCAGTATGAACTGTTACTTGAACGAATTGAGGCCACCTTTGAATGAAATGCGTTAAAATTTTGGCCACCAATTAGTCACAGAATGGCTCTTTAGCACATTGGAATCAGTGTTTATTTGATGAATAATAACCAGGTTAGATGAGGCGAACTAATTCATTGGGATTGCCGTTCTGTACTTCGCCTTAAGAAAGAGGAGAAGGGTTTGAAAAGTGCCTGAGGTGCTTGGAAAATGGAGCCAAAATTGAGGGCTGAGCGCACCAAAATATGTACGCATGCTTGACAAAGAGTTAAACTTACGGCATATTCGTTTCCGTCTTGATTTTGTAGACAATGTAGGTGACAGCAACACCTGCTAACATTTGAGCTGTTTGTATGGATGTCACACACATCGAAATCTGAAGTGATCACAATCATTCGCAACACCCAGTGCGGTTTTTGCTTTGTCTGGTCACCTTTTATCCTTTTTCACGCCTTTTTGGGTTTTTTTCTACAAACCATGCTACTTCAAAAACTTTCAGGACCGTGACCTTTTTTTAATCGTACAGCTTTTACATCATAATGGTGTATTTTGAATAGACAGACAATGAGGGGCAGCAATATGAGTGCTAAGAATGTGATTATCAAGTTGCTAGTATCTATCACAAAGAATAAAGTCGCAGATAATAAAATGATATTTCTAGTAATTCCTAAAGTCGTTCCTGTTTAATTGAAGTACAGAGAAACTCAGAACAGAATTCTTTATCTTAGGGAGGATTGTTGTTCATTTTTTCTGGCTAACATGTGGGCTTTTTTATCAAATGCCTCAAAGCGTGTGACACCCCACACTTCTCTATCTGTTCATTTTGAACTGTAAGTTAGTTTCTATAAATCTAATAAAGTTTGCATCTGTTCGATGATCACTTGGAGTTTCAAAGACTAGTTATGTAAAACTAAGTTTGAATTCATTGAATTTGTTGTTAATGTTAGTGCTGATCTTTTGGCTGTAGGAAACTGACCCATCTTGGTAACTTGATTCCGTAGGAAGTGAAAGCGTAGTAGGTGTACATGACTGAATGGGCAAAGTAATTCATTATGATGAATGCTCGACCAGGAGCGGCGTGTTCAGCACCTGCAATCGTAAAGGAACATAAAACTACATACTCCTTGAAGTTTCCTCTCACTAGCTCAACAGATGTTGACTCATTTTTTAATTACAGGTAAATTTCATTTAGACAGTGACTAAGTGAGTATAACAACGCAAAAGGGTACGACGTAATATGATAGGTTTTAGAAAAGAATCTGTCGTATTGCCTGAGAAAATTATTTATCGCACGCATTGAACGACATCTCATTTGTATACACAGCCTTTAGAATGGGACTGTTTAAGGATGAAATTCAGCTGCTGCTTCATTTCCTCTACAAATTGAGTGTCAGCGCTTCCGAGGCTCATCAACAAATCTACAAGACGTATGCTGACGTAATTTGTGAATTCACAGCTCAGCATTGGCTCTAGACATTTTTTAAGGAGACCGATTGGCCAGCAAGCCAAGTGAAAAACGTCCACGAGAAGTCGGTCGTCAAGCAGTCACCAGTCGAATTGAAAAGATCCATCTAAGCTTTTCTAAGGTATGACAGGTCTACATCTGCAACCTGTTACAATCATGAGAATGCTGAGATAGAAAAAAACTTGGGACGTGATGTACGTACAGTGGAACCTATTGTATAAATACATACATCAGGTTGCGAGTCTTGTCCATGTCACTCAGCATTTCTGTGAATGAGTTTCACATCGCAGCCTGCCGTAAAAAAAACGATCAGATGGTAAATAAAAGTTGATTTGTGGTTTCGAGAGCAGTTTAAGCCTAATTGGGCGAAGATCTGTGCGTGTAAGACCAATCGCTTGATTGGTGAGAATAGCTAACAGGGATTAAACTAAAGCTTTATTACGTTCATAGTCACTTCCTCGGCCCGGAGAGGAAATTGGCTAGTGATGTAACGCAGTAAAACGCCAACGGTCTCTGGTTCAATGCTATCTGGAACAACCTTAGCACAGATGCTTTCGTGGCAAGGAATTGGTACCAGGTTATCAAGGAAAAGCCACTTAGAATGCGCATATATTGGTGATATGTGTGTAAGGTAATTTGGGTGTTTTTGTATAGAATTATCAGGATTCCTAAGAGAATTCACTTGACCATTCAACGTCAAGTGTATGGATAAAAAATACATAACTCTTAAGCGACCGAGACCACATGCAAATTTGAAAACATTTGGAGAGACGATTGCGAGACAAAGAATGGAATGGAAAGAGTGATAGATGATGCAGTATAGGTGAAGTAGGGTCAGTAAGAATAAGCATCAACATCTCCTCTTCTTTACGATAGAAATTGCTGTTATTTCTCCTTCTCTTGGCATTTTCTTGTTATCATTGCTGATTAGAAGGAATATTAGTTTATGCTACGTTCGGAGGAGTTATGTAGTCTTCGATCGGCACAATATGAGATATCAAGTACTCGGGAGTTGGCATGGGGACTGGAGCACCCACAGAAGATTGGCTAAAAAGACTGAAAGACGATGGGTTCTGCGCCACTGACGAGACTGTAAGGTCGTAATAATTATGAGACATATTGAATTACTTAGTTTTTATCGTATCTCCTCATACGACTGGCGAAGAGAAAACGGAGAAGATATCTTCAATATAAATAACTTTTTCTCAAACCATTTGACAATAAAAATAGTGGAGAGAAGAAAAAAGGCTCTAAAAGATGATACCGCAGTCATGATCACCTATATTACTCCAATTTTTCATGTCCTACCTGAATGTACTGTGTAGATGAGGACGGCAGCATGATGATAATAGTGTAGAAATATTAGCGGTCTTTTTCGCAGAACAATAAAAATGTGTCACCAAGTTCCACTACCTAGAAACTATTCACTCTTTTGTTTGAACCGTGCGGAATTAAATCGCAACCGTTTTCGGTTACTAGAAACATGATGGAAAATTTTAGTTGCAATCTCATATTCAGGCTATGTCCAAAAAAAAATGAGTTCCTCAAAATTTTATCAAGATCTGGTGACTGTGAAATCAAGAACTGAGGTTACCTTGGAGATGGCAAAAAGAAAACTCCAGAAAGCGGCGACATCGTTCGGTTGACACGAGTAGCACAACGTGAAGTATATGCCGTTTTTGTAGAGCGATTGGAAAAAATCCTACGAACGAAAAAAAAAATCATTATCGTGTATTAGCTGCCATATTCAACGTCAACTATGATTAATCAACTGTGATCCACTTAAGCTTAAAAGTGGTGGCTGAGAGCAACACCACACATCTTGTCTAATGTATATTGTCTTGATATTTCGTACACTTCGCACCAATATTCCGCCTTCAGGGTAAAAATAAGTTAATATTGTATTTGAAGAAGATGTGATAGCCCTAGCTGGTTTTACTCTTATTTATCACTCATTAAGTTCAATAAGATTCCCATTGATTGTTAATTTTACATATGGTTGTTACGAAGTTTTCATTCTGCGGACGTTTCAGTTTCTTTCCTTAGGTCACGAGGATCGAAGTCGATTGTCCACAGTTGTTCGTCATTGCATAAGGACCGAAACGTTAGTTGAGTGAAAATTTTATAGCAATTAAGCTGAAAATTCCATAGATTTACTTGGATGCCTCATGCCGTGAAGTCTAATTGGAAAAAAAGATTCCAACACCAATGACTTCGAAGAAAGTGTACAACACTACGAATTAGTATAAAAACAAGGGCGTTAATTTTACTCGGCGTTGGTTCCTTTGGAGGATTGTTTCACCTCAAGGGATCAACGGAACCGAGGGAGGGTGCTACTGATGAGTCCCAATAGGACGAAATAGGCGCCTATATAGCACTAGACCTATGGCTCAAAATATGTCATATCCTTATCAGATTAAATCATTTTGAGCGGGTCTGTTAAAAAGCAGTCGATAGCAGAAGTATAGTTCATTTTAAAAGCCGTAAGCTCGACTGCCGGTCACCACAAAGTCAGGTAATAACATCATCCTACTTTGGGTGCTTAATTTTACTCGGCGTTGGTTCCTTTGGAGGATTGTTTCACCTCAAGGGATCAACGGAACCGAGGGAGGGTGCTACTGATGAGTCCCAATAGGACGAAATAGGCGCCTATATAGCACTAGACCTATGGCTCAAAATATGTCATATCCTTATCAGATTAAATAAAAACAAGAATTTGAAAATGTTTATTGGCGATTGAAAATAGGACTGAGGCGTCATCAGTAAAGTTGAAAAGAAGGTTGATTGACTAAGGAACTTCTCGATATGGAATCTTCAATGTTCTGAACAAAGTGAAATCCTTCGGAAAATCAGACATAATAATTTCCTAAAATCCTCAAAGGTAAACAGTCGCTGACGATGGGAATGACGTTTTGTATTTATAAACCTTCTTATATTGTTTTTATTCACTAATCTGTCATTGTGAAGCAGATAATCAATAAGTAATCCCAATCAATGAAGAAAATTTGATCAAACATGGGACTATGGGCGGCTTGTATTAGGAATCAAAGCACAGATGAAAATACGATATGGTAGAGAAAACTAGTGAGTTCTACAATTACTAACGTTGACGAATATTTAGTAGAATAAAATTGAACAATGTGCTCACCTCTGAGAATCTTATGAATCCAGCTATGCTGAAGATTGCTAACGCGGTATTCCACAAGAAGAGCGATGTTTTCAACGAAAGCGGTTCACGCTTCTCCATGAAGTGCTGAATACCTGAGTCAACAGATCAATTGCGAACGAGAGGGAGTCATCGTCTGAAGGCAGAACTATTATGATACTGACTTTTCATGATGGCGAAGTAAGCGATCGAGATGGTGATTGTGTGAGCCCAGTAGCGCTGGAACACCACCGTCCATCCACGAGGGTCGTCAATCCTTTCGAAAGGCAACGCATACCTAGCGAATGCAATATTTCGCGAGCGAGCCTAGAAAACTGCGCTGTCTTAGAGCTCATGTTCTTCATAAGCAGCGCCTTTAATTCTTTAGTCGAAACCTTCAAATATCAAAATATATATATATATATATATATCCGCGAACGAATATGAAAATTGAAGTTAAATGCTTGGCGTATCCCTCAAGGATTAATCGATGACGTGAGCTTGATCCTTTATCCTTCATATAAGTATATATATATATATATATATATATATATATATATATATATATATATATGTCTTCATATATATATATATATATATTTATTTATATTTATATATACGTATTTTACATAATATCAATATAAAATAAATAAGCAATAAATTAATAAAATTATAAAGATTGTTAATTATCTAAGCTTTAAGGGATGCACTGGAGCCTTGAAGTACTCAACACTTAAGGGCCAACGGACTTACGTTGCAACTGGACTGGGCATCTGTGCATTATTCCCGCTCAACGATTGCATCCATCAAAAGCAGTCTCTAGGCTTTTTGGTCAAGGACATTTGGCTACCAAACTTGCTGGATCTCAACCAAATATATTTCTTCTTATGGTCCGGAGGAAATAGTCTCGGCTATCTGCTACAGAGCCGTAGGCGCGCTTTAAAACGGCTTTGACACTTGCTTGAGACGAAATTACGGTGGAAACGTGTGTGAGCATCGTTGGAAATCATTGCAAACGACTTTGTAAATATATAGAGGCCAAAGAAGGCAAATTTTGGAATTTTTCATAAATTTCTTATTTATTGTCATAATTGCTGATCTAATTAACGTATTATTCTTTCAATTGAATGAATTCGTTTGTTTATGCAGTATTTTTCTACTATAGAAAACTGACAGGACTTTTTGGGCATTCTGCTCTATATACTATATGAATGTATTACATGTATGTATTAATTATATATATTATATGCATATATATTCATATGTATATACCTGATCCACAAGCATTCCTCAATTCATTTTATTGAATTTTGTGTTGTAGAATTTTTCCTTCGTTCAACTAAACTAAGCTCATAAGCGAGATAAGCAAGCTAATCTTATTGACGGCTGTTTGCTGATAGCTTGAATGCCCTACTTAGCAAAAAAGGGTAATAAAATAACAAGAGTTTTGGGGTCTAATGATAGTATGCGATTGCGGTATGGGTGAAACGTGGGTTCAACCTTCTTGTGTTTGCATAAGGTTTCATATTTGCATACCACTGAGCGAAATATTAGTCACTTCAAAAAAGGCTGTTTTCAAGCCGATCTATTGCTCAAAGACTTGCCAACCAAGAAGATTTCTTAGAATCTTGCTTGCAATGGTTCGAGGCCGGTTTGAGCGACATTTTCTAGCATGAAGTTCGCATAATTGTGTATCGTGAGTTCTTAGATAATTTGAAAAGATGAAAAAGCTCGTTTGGTGGGTACTTCACGGATACTGTCGTATAACAAAGGAGAGCGCTTATTCTGATGATTGATTTTAGATGTAAAATATAAACATTCATCAGCGCTAATTTTCATGGAAAGGTGGTCAAGATAATCTTTGATTTCAATAGGGGTAATCATGTATTACTACGTCTTTAGTCCTGCCGGGACATTCACGGTAAGTGTCGAATACTGGTTCAATTTTTGCACTAACCCCACCACTGCCCTTCCTTCACAATAAACTCAAAAAAGCGCATACAGTCCCCTTTTTTCTTTTCTGTTACTTTCCAATTTATTCAATCATCAATTTCAGCTTCAAAACAGCAGAGGATTTCATAAAGTCATTATAAGTTATAAACTATAGAAAAGCGGAATCTTCCGAATACGGGATCACACGGAATATTGTGGCATCGTAATTTCAACTCACTTATAGCGATAAGTGTCCTGATACAAACTCTTGTTGTCATGATAAATCTTGAATCGTTTAAGTCGTGAAAAAAATCCATACGCGATTGAAAAGTTATTCCTGGTGGCGAGAATAGCAGTTGTAGAAGAAAAATAGTCTGGAAACAATATTAGAATTACGAATCAAGAACAGTATATCGTGACAGACAGAAGAGAATTTTTACGTATAGAACGAAATGAGCATCAGTAAGGATCACTTAATATCTTAAAATTAGAGGTGAAAATATGTTGCTTAAGAAAAATTTAAGTAATATGACGTAATTTGGGTGTGTAGCGCTGTCCATTGGTGGCTCAGCTTTCGAACGTTGCCAATAGGCGATTCTTCTTTATAGCTTGTGCATATCAGTGATATCAAAACAGGAAATTATGTATATCGCTTGCGATCACTGACTAGATCGAGTCTCACTGAAAGTTACGTTTCTTCGTGTGTTTCTACGAATCTTACCAACCTTCTGAAGGTTACCAAGTCTTAAAGTACACTAGTATCTCTTTGACGTAACATGATGGCATGAACTTTAATCAGATACGCAGTTTTTTTTCTGACTTTCATGATTCTTATTTTTGAACAGAGTACTGGGCAGTTTCTAGTGAACTTCTCAGAATTTCCTCCACCCGGTTGGAGGTGCGTTCATCATACAAACCCATATCTATGGAGATACATCCAAGTACATATTGCATAATTATGATGTACTCTTACTCAATTCTAAAGGTTCAAGTTAGTTCGGTTTGAAAAAGGCAGTGACCTCCCCTCTGAGCACACCACCATTGTGATCATAGTTATTTGGTCGCTTTTGGTCTGCATATAGCTCGTTCCACTAGTTGGCTACATGACACGAATCAGCGCGGCTTACCGGCTCCCACATCTCACATAAAAGAGATTAATTGATTATATCAGTGAATAAAAAAGCGGTGAAAAGATCCTTACTTACACTGAAAGAAAGTTTAAATGATGAATATTTCGAGCGAAATAATTTGAGTTGAGTCTGTTTTTCAAATGTAGTTCTTCTTCATCCAATAATTTTCGAGTCAAAATGTTACATCTTTCTCAACTGGTCAGTCGCTGTCGGCCCTAATCGAGGATGTGGTTGCCCTTTCAGAAATCTCTGCCGTCTTTTAGAACAGGCTTGCACAAACCCAGTGGTGAATAAATATGTTTGGGGTGAAGATTTAGGGACGTCGTACTGCACCTATATCAAAATTTCAAAGAAATCTTTATTCCACTAGTATGTAAGGATTTGTTGAGGAGGGGAAGAAACAGTTCTTTAAGGTGCTCTCTAGCCCATATCATTCCTTCATTTCCTCTGTAAAGGACAATTATAAGAATATAAATCGATTATAATGATTATTTGAATTTGCGCGATAGATAGTAAAGATAGTTATCTAAGTATCCAATTGATTAAGAGGGTAGCGAATCTATGAAAAGATGTACCGAATACGAAAGTTCTAAGAGGCAGATTACGGCGTAGGAAGTCTTTGAGGAAGTATTGAATATGACAATTTTACTGGATGTAGAAAAAATCCAGTTTTTGGAGCCGACATGATTCAAGTGAGTCAAAGCCAGCATTCTATGTTAAGGAGTGATCACGGTGTGAGTCTGGAGCGATATTTCCTGGATTTCATCAAATTATCGCCTTGATCGACGCGGTCATGGCTTTCAATAAAGTCACCATGTTATGAAAACCGAAAAATGGAAATTTCGTGAGGAGCGTTGGTCAACTGGGAGAAGACGAAATAGGCGCCGACGCTAGCCCCGAGAAGGCGATCCTGCCAAAACCTGCTTCAAGGCGCAGAAACAGGTCGAGGTTCTGGTTTATAATAAGTGCTCTACAAAAAGTGATCCTCTCAAGCCTTACTGCAGCCCTTTAACCTCCGCTAATCGTAGTCATCACAAATTTTTTGATATTGCTTTGAGTGCCTAGTCATCTAGAATAATAGCGCAGAGCATAAATATCTTAGCTTAATGGCAACTTTTCATATTGATTTCTAAGCGTGTAGTGCTGAAGTACTGGCCTATAATTAAATCATAACTCACATAACTCAGCGTATATTGGAGCTTATCAACCCTTTTATAGCACTGTTATCGTCGCGCGTACTGCGATTCGTAAGTGGCGCGTGATTTTCGTTATTTGATTAGAGTTTCCTCTCGCCTTTAGAAAAGTTACTCCGGTTTCTTGAATTACCGTAATACCCCACAGTTTACTTATACGCTCTTATGCCTTTGGTCCATATGCAATTGTTATTTATGAAAAAAGTGGAAACTTGGAACACAATGAATAGTGTGTCAAAAATAATACCGTTCATTGCATGCTATATCTGTTCATCAATAGTTCCAACAAGTCTGGAACAATGAATGTGCTTGGAAAGGCTAGAATTCTTATTCATGGTTCGAACTTTTTCCTATCAGCCTATGGTTATAAGATTTTTATTTCTATTTCAGCCTAATGAAAGCGCTATGAAGCTCAAGTAACGATCTAACTACTCCGTGTATGTAACGTGATCTTCTTTTCGCTATTACAGGGCTCTATAAAGACCTTTTTAAACGCCGGATTAATTTGAGAATCATCGAGGTATCAGCTATCGAATGATTACTGAAATTTCAGTGATGAGCCATGCACAGACGCCCGTGTAAGAAATGCGCAGCTAATGCAGGACGTAAATTCCATTTGAACGCTCCAGCTCAACTAGTAGACCTTCTCAAAAATCAAGCCCAGTCTTAAAATCAACATTTCTCAAGCTCTGAATGACTATGAGAGATCTAGCTTTGAGATCTGGTCAGCGAAAAAGCCAAGCAAGCACGAGTGCAAAACGCACTATACACTGCGAAGCGAAAAGTAATCATCTCCTTCTCGCTACAAACACAACAAGAATGTCTTTTTTTGTAGAACCAAGCTCAACATCAAAACCAATATTTTTTCAGCTGTCAAATGGTTGTTGGAAGGGCAGTGAAAAATCTGTGCGCGACGAAGAAACCAAAACAACAGTGTACCTCTTCTACTACACTTGGTCCCGTAAAGGTTTACGCATTGGATAAGATAGGGACACGCCCCATCGAAGTCTGCGGATTCTTATGTAATGATACAGTTTTCCTTCTCCACTGAGAAGAAATTCTTACATAGAGAAGTTGTCAAAACGCTCCTTTTCTTATTCTTCCCTTCGACGTTTTTATTTCAAGAAGAGACTCAAAAAGTGGAAAAGACTACCACGAAAGAAAACAACAATCCCCAATCTATCTTTCGTTTGCTGCTGCCGCAGTAACGTTATTAAAAATTCAAATTTTGACTATAATTCCTGAGAGTTTCCTATTTGAACGATTACAAAATGAAAGAAATATTTTCGCAAAAGCTTTACATCGTTGCGAGTTGAAACAAATCCTCTTCCATAAGTCTATGAAGTTTTTGCTTCTGAGATATAATACACGAAAAATCAGCTGGTGCCGGTAAAGGACCAAAATGGACTTTACAAAAAGAAATGCTATGGGTGACGAATGGGATCGTTTATATTGAATCACACGGTTTTCCAATCTTTTATCGAGTTCTAAATGGTGCCCTAGAAACGCTTATCCTACACATTTTCGGAGATAATGGAATGGCTTATGTTCTGAATCTTAACAGGGTTTTCGCAAAGCAAAAAACGCACTAAATACTGGATTCGACTTGCTTGAAAGGAAAAACTGGCAGAGATTTATTTGGTCCATCTATCGTCACAATCCTTTCAGTTCTGAACCCGTTTGCAGACATTGGAGTTTGTCGAAGGAATATACGGATTAATCCTACGTCCTCAGATATAGCTGGAAGTGAGAGTCTCTTTATTCCATTCAGCCTACATATTCTTTGAATGTCCTATTGTCTACGATGGATTTTAAAAAGACATTTCGCTCATAAAGTTATCTCAGTTGGAAAAATTAAATTCTACCTTTATATTTTTCAAAAAAAGTGAACGATTATTCAATGAAGTTTCGACCACTGGGTGGTGGGCAAAAGGCTGTGCAATACATAATTCCATTGTTTCATTATTTTCCTTGACAAGAGAAACGAAAAGAGTTGGTAAATGTGCCGTTCAATTTGCTGTTGTAGATGATTATGAATGAATTTCTTATAACAAGTCAACTTCGACGCCAACGAAGGCTAACGACTATGAACATTAAAGCTACAGCATAGTGTTGAAATACTGATAAGCTATGAACCGAGCGCATGTGGCGCAATGGTTAGAGGTGCACTGCGTCGCACACGAGGTCAATGCTTCGATCTCGCGCTTTGAAAATTGAAGACGAATGCATGGCTCAGCCCTCACGGATTGATCAACGCCGTGAACTTTATCCTTAATCCTTTACCCTTTATAAATCGACACTCTTATTGCTTATCCAGGTGGGATTTTTCAATGATATTTTAAACGATGAATTTTCCGGTATTTTTTCAGATTGAAAAAATTAACTTTCAATGATAAGCTTTAGCATTTGTGATTAACATAATATATATCTTACAAGGTTTCCTCATTGAGCTAATATGAAGTTATTTTCACTTTTTCATGGTTAGTGATGGCTGACCTTTTGGTGATTTTGCTCTGTATAGATAAAGGAATTAGATTTTCAAATTTGTATAGATCTTGCAACCTTGCTAGATTCAATCTTGCGAAAGTTGCGTACTCAGAACTACACACTGCCCTAAAAATACACGTATTCTTTTGTTCGTACAGTGAGCCTATCGTTGAGAAAAGCAAGAAAAAAACCGGACCTTTTGTAAGAAATCTCCTTAAACAAAAAAAAAATGACGAAGGAACATTTTTTGAAACTCTGCTAAGTGCTAAATGTTAAATAGAACGTTACTAACAATTAAATGCAGTAGTATTAAAGAGGAAGCAAAAGTGCTGGAAGAAAGTGAAGCACAGAGTTATGTTAGAGCAGCTGAATTGCGCAGCAATCTCTCCTTATTTTAGCTTTAGATTGGAATTTATAAAACACAACGATTTTGGCAAATCAAAAACTAAAATTTACTGTCAGCGCAGTGCCTAAGGATGTGAGAAGTTTAACTGCGTCATTCATTGTTGATTCTAAGTCGAAGTTGAATGTCACGACTATGTGGCCTGCAAGACCTCCTTATTTGTCAGCTTTTCTAGTAGTTATATGACATTGTAGCTCTACACACAGCATGTTGAGCAATTATGCAAACCTTTGGACCTCGAGTGGGAGTTAAACCCGTGTAACTCTTTTTTTGGGGTGTCATGATTGAGACTATTGTTCTAGTACCATTCTTTCAGCAATACAGTGCATCGATTCCGTCAGCAGCCAACCGTCAGCGGTTTGGCCTCGTAAGTACATATTGGCATTGAAGCCAATTACGTTAATTCTGATTCACCTAGTCGAAAAAATTCTTATTTGGCCATTTTTCTTTTTACGGTGGTGTGATGTCATATTTATAAAGGATAAATGTTAAAGCTTTCGGGATTAGTCAATCTTCAAGGAATGTACTATGTAATCGGCCTCATTAAGCGTTGCTTGGGATGACTGAATGCAAATCTGGCCTTTACAATGGCTTGCGGTTGCCTGCCGACATCAGGTTCGCACTGCTATCATCTCGGGTCAGTTCGGCCCAATTCGCCAGCACCGCGACGACGAAAGGCTGGTGAGTCTTGAGCACGTTATCGAACCATTGACCACGAACGTGTTGTAGGACCCTCTTGGTGTTGCGCCACACTCGCCCCATCGCAACTATGTATTCAGTGCTGTTGGCTGTTATGCAGAACTTTGAATTCAGTTTAAGAATTGAGCCCGCATTACACTTTTTTTTGAACACGTGCTGATTATTGCACTAGTAGGACTCCTGTTGAGCTATCACCCTTTGTATGACAGAAGAAATTTTTTTAGAGCGAAAAAATTTCATGAGGTAGGAGTTCTTAATACAACTTCATTATTCTTGTAAGTCTTCAGAGAGGTGATTACAAAACGTAAACAGGTGGCCTTGTTGCTGAGAACTTAAATTTGTTTTCTATAGCTGCAAATACGGGTTCCAGAGTGTTGAAGCTAACACCCCTTCGCCGAATCTGGAAAACATCGTGTTTTGAACCAGCTGAATTTCACTTATCAATCCCAGCTGATCAAGCAGAAAATTCATTCTGCGTTATTGAAAAGTTTTCTTGCATCGGAGAAAGAAAACAGATGCTAAAAATGTTGGCTATACTACTTTTATTATAACAGCATCCATAGAACCTCCTTCAATAATAGCGTGGAATTTCTTGGAATTATAAATCATGGGCAGAACGCTTGCATGCTTGATTTTACCTCTCAAAAACATTGCAACAGGCTTGTTGATTGTTGAGCGATGGACTTTGACTAGTTTCCTTTAGATCCACTGATAAACAAAACTTCGCTCCAAGCAGTTTTCATTAATGCATTACATCCACTCTTAGTTCCTTCGTCTCTTCCTCTTATCCTTAGATCCTTTTGTACCAATACTTTCCCTGAATGAATCGCCGACCACGAAGACTGAGTGCTAACAAGAACGTTTTCTTGTTCGTTTTCAAAGAACGCAGAATCATTGTATTGAACGCGATTCTGACTAGAGTAATTTTTATATCTTCCCTCAAAATTTGGGATTCGTACTCAAAGTCACTTCTCCACCAGAAAAGTCAGTGGCGACGATCAGGCGGTGTCTCGCTGCCAAGCTCGGAACCTCAAACAAAAATTGAACTCTTACTTTACCCTTGCCGGAGGGCGCGTGCTAAACCCAACCGATGTCTTGCTCTGCTATCACCCTATATAAACTAAAATAAAGAATTTTCGAGCAGTTTATGATATTTCCTTGAGTTACTTTTTGTTGGAGAGACTTGTGAAAAACATGCGCTCTAAATTTGATAGCTCTATCATGACATGATACGAAGCTGAGGAGAGTGAAACAACACGACAAAGAGAGATCACAGCGTCGCTGTCTATCAAAACTGAGCAGAAATGTCGACTTAATCGCCATCATGGGACAAAACATATCAAGAATACTTCGATCTACGAGAAGCGAAAGATAAAAGCATAAGAAACTTTCAAGTTTAAAACGGCTTTCTAACCGCTGACGCTGCCCGAGGCAGTACTAATGAAGCTAACCGAACAACGAACTTTAGGTGTCGCGTAATTGACTTTCGTACGACAGCAAGATAGAAACGACTTTTTGGACTAATCAATAGGCCCACTTATTTCTAAAATACTCTAATTGACCTAATTTTTTCTTAAACATTCATTGGCAACATTATTTGATAGTTTTTCTAGAACAGCTGCTTCCGAAACGAATTGATAACATCGAACCGAAGAGAATATGCTTTTTTCACACACTTGGTTAAAGTGAAAAGTTCAATCGATCTAAGGAAAAACATCGAAGGCCGTCGATCAACATGTTTTTTTTTTGGTAAAGAGCTAACACTTCAATAAAAGTGGTGTTCATGACGGTTGTTCTGGGTAATTGAGGCACCCGAAAAGGATATAATGGTTTGCATTTGCGAAGGAGTAGTCCGGTTTCAACTAGTTATTCGGGTAATTAAGAAGATGTTATGAACAAGTAATCAAGCATTGAAAGTTTATAGTGTTGGTAAACATGTGGGATTAAAGCTGCAAAAAAATAAATCAGCCTATCAAAAGATGACTGGAAATTGGGCTTCTGTGATATTTTAAAAAATTCAACAAAATCGCAGTAATTACAAAATTGAAGGGAATCTTCGACAACTGCTCGTCTTTGGTTAAAAGTCATTTAGCTTACAAAAAGCTCTGACATCCTCTTTGACAGAGTCCATATGTAACTGAGGACTTTTCAAAATTTTACTAAAAAAGATCTACAGTGTCCTTACTAATTAGTGAAGCTTGAAATTGAGAAAAAAAAAGTTGACTCAAAAAGGATTATTGGTCTCGAGTTCGACAGTACATTAAATAATGAGGGCAGCTTGCTACGTATGGTCTCAGAAGTACAACTATTCTAAAAGAATAGTGATTGTGGATGGTCGAGATGGTCGATGTTGTATATAATAGCGAAAACCGGATTCGTTTACTCTTGCGAAGCACAAAAGTAGTCTAGTTGAGATGAAAATCCTTATTCGTTTTTCATATTCGATCTAGAGCGAGAAGCTGCTTAAAGGAATCTAAGCATCTTGGTGCCTTTCAATTGCTAAGCTTACAATCAAAAACTCTTCATTAGATTCGTTTAGCACTTTATTTGAACTCAAAGCGAAAAATTTACATTATTAAGCTTGATATGTGCTTTTTTTGCTGTATATTTAGAGCCCTGTTTTTCGAGGCTCATTTCAGCTTTTTTTCGAAAGTGTTTCAAATTTTTTTGTATTTGATCAGTTTCCATGATTTTGAAAAACTTGTTTGCAGTGCTCTATGATCCCTTCACCCCCGCAAAAATAAAATAGACCAAAAAAACACGCCTATTGGAGAGAATATTTAATTCTGTGGTTCGTAATTTGATAATCTTCGACTCGTAATGGACGCAAAGAAATTAGATGTCCGCGTAGCACGTCTTGTCATTGCGATCTCCTTGCTCTTGCAAAAAAACTTATTTTGACATTGTAATGATAATCAATTTAGAATTCGCTATCCGCTACTGTGTTGGCCTGAAGACATCTCCGTACAGGGTTTGCCATAATGGAGCGCATGGTTCATCAGGCTTTTTATTCCGCAAAAAAAGCAAAACTAACGGTTATTATTCTCGGAATCGACTATCTAATAGCCTCGACATCAATTAAACTATTCAGAATTCTCTTTATTAACAAATCCGAGGTTGATAATAAT
Organism: Parelaphostrongylus tenuis; assembly: GCA_019055375.1. NCBI lineage: Eukaryota > Metazoa > Nematoda > Chromadorea > Rhabditida > Metastrongylidae > Parelaphostrongylus > Parelaphostrongylus tenuis. The sequence continues at coordinate 212,890 of JAHQIW010007345.1, forward strand.
AGTATTTATTAATTACAATAGTAACCCATTGCAGTAGGAAACATTAGCTGACATTTCTCCTGTTTGTCCTTCTTCAAAGTCATTTTGTTGTTTCATAGTCCATAACATATTACATTAACCGGCGATCTGCCTAAAAAGGGAAAATATCATAGTCAAATGCGCATCCAAATTGAAACATATTTACGTCATTACAGAAGTGAGCCATCCTCGATTATCCTGATATCAAAGGCAGTTCTAAGAAGGTTAATTATGCCAAAAGAGTGGCGCTGTGAGTGCCTTTTGAATGGGCTTGATCATTAATGTGATTTACAGCGGGGCGAAGGCAACAGCGTCACTGGTGACCACTGGAACCACTTAGTTTACCCTATTTTACTAGGACTGCAGATGACATAGGTGATACCGAAGTACCTTCAGCTCAATGGATACGGTACTCTGCTGCATTTACATAATTGTTGATTCTGGGCCACTGATTCGGTGAAGCAAATCCACCTTCCTTCCTAATAATTGGTAGAAAAACCGGACTTGTTTGGGGGAATTAAAACACCAATTGACAAACTGATAGACTGGCTTTGGTTTGGAATTGTGTAGGCTAGACATGCTCTGGGTTACACCAATGCTGAACATTTCTCCACTTTATTTTGAGGGAATATGCCATTCACAGTGACGGTTATGCTGGTCTCCTTTGAAAATTAAAAAGGCTTCAAGTATGGTTACAAATACAAACAAATGCAAGATGTTTTTGTGTATCAAGTTCGTCACTGAGGTATTGAGGTGTTTGACGAAGTAAATTACCTGTCAAATTTGGCCTTCCCAAGTTCTGAAAACTTGGAAAACCGCCCACGCTCGAGCCAGTACTGTGTCGATTAAATCTTGCCGTTAACAAACCGCATCTGTTCAGGAAAAACAGTGAAGTATTTGATCTATGTAAAGACTTGTAGAATGTTCTCCTCAAGATAATATCTGTTTGATGAAATTTTTTTCACCGATAATTATCATATAGATGTGCAAGCCACACCTGCCAGACTCATCAAATTTTATTCAAGCCAACGAGAAGGAGGTTTCCAGTATTTTACATTATCATATCTTCCTTTTTAGGTATAATAAACAGCTGAGTATAGATAATAAAAAAGTTGCCGTGAAGAAGAGAGAACAACGTGATTCTCACAATCATTTCTGTACAATATCAGAAAATCCTAAGGAAGCAGATTGCTTCACGTTGTTACTGGCGCTTTTTACTAAGACACGGTTGGGTATTCTATGGAAACAGTGCAATCCCATAAATATGATAAAATTTTCAGGCTGGGCAGAAGGGGCGCATTGACAGTTCAAAACTTACTTGGATTGATAATATGAGTAAAAAAACTAGTAAAATGGCAAAGTAGTGTCAAAGTAGATTAAATAATATTTCCTATGGCTCTTAAAAATGAAATATTTGTAATGCGTTGTCAGGAGTGCTCTACGGTGCAGACGTGGGCACTGGTTCAATAACATGTTCTGAGCTTAGCGAGCTTCCTATCCCGCCACGGTCAGCTAACTGCATAAGCCATGTCTGGGAGGATAGCAGCACCGACTTGCTAGATCGCTGGGTTAAGGCCCAAATATGCATTCGGTCACCTCTAACGGTGCTTGAAAAGTTATATGCAGGGCGCACTCTTCAAGAGTTGTTCAAAGCCGACGACTCTTGTAGCTTCCGCCTCTCATCAAGGAGAAAAGTTTTTGTTCTATGCATCAGCAAAGTTGATCAGGCTTCTGACAATTTGCGAATTCTTTCAATTCATCACATTCATTGTTATGCTAACAGTCGTCTTTAAATTGAAGCATGGCAAGGCTCAACATTAGTATTGATCTCGCCGATGTTGATGGACTCTAACAAAAAAGAGGAAAATAGAATAACACAAACTTGATAGGTGATGAAAACTCGGCTGATCAAAAGAAGGCAAAAAAACTCCGCTCTACTTTAATCAAAGGAAAACTCCATGTTTTGTTTGCTGAAGCGGATCGGATGTGGTGGCAAAAAGGTTAACGAGCGTCGCTCAATGTCACCAACGTGGTTTTTTTTTTCATCTTCTCTTCCAGCTTTGATGAAAACGGTTGATGGGATTCGCAACTGAATGATGTACATTTCGTTTAACAAAAAAAAGGCTGCAGTGAAGCAGGAAAATAATCAATGAAAATTGTTTTACCCTGCAGTGTCTGTGATTTATCTAAACACATAATGCTTGCCACTTAATATACCTTGATTATTACATAAAACGACAAACAGTCTCGGCTTATTACTGATATGAAGTTTTTCTCAGAAAATGCTAGTTAGAAACGTCATGAAATTGTGAAAAAAATTTTCCTCAATTCCGTTTGAGGTACGCATGATCTTTTTCGTTGTATTTTTTCGTCTACTGAGTGTAACTATAAATCAAGCACATTGCTCTTATTATTTGAAATATTTTGCTGCTACGTTGAGTTTTTTTTTACATTTATTATTCGTGTCCATTCCATACGGCTACCGTGATTTATAATAGCGATTGAATGAAAATAAAGCCAATTACCAGTGAAATTACGGCTCAAGGAGTTTGTCCGAGGAAAGGTTTTTGTAAATTGATTATAGAGAGCAATCTGCTAAGAGCTACTACTGACATAAAATTTTTTTGACGAGCTATCAACTGGCAACAAAAAGGTGGTGTAAAGAAGCTCTGTGAAACAAAATGAGGAAAATCGCATAAGATGCAATGCATTACGTCCACTTTGCCTTCTCACGCATCGTAACATGTGATCAATCTCGCTCATGCTTTGTATAATGAGCATAAAGCTATGGTTTATATGATCATAATCTTCACTTTTTTCTCTAAAATCATTGACTGTCTCTGTTAATAGTATGTACCATCAAGATATCGTCCACTCGCAAAGTAGTAAACTCGAAAACAAACTGATAAAAACGTAATTATGATTTAGGTTTTGAACAACTTTCAGAGGAACTTTAAAAAATCTGTATATTCGTACAAACATCTCATGTGTATCATGTAGAAAATTTTGATAATAGTAGAGCTATCCTTTCAACAAATTACAAATAAATTCATTAGGTAAATAATCATCTAGGAGCGTTTCGTTGACCGGTAGAGAAATTGAACCGTCACGGTGCTATTTTGCGCATCGAATTTCCCACAACACACTCCGACACTAGCTCTAGATGATGTACACCTTATATCGCATAATTGCTTTTTATCCAATCAAATTCGCTTTCTCTAGAGAAATTCTGCTGGCTGCGATAGGGTGAATTTTACCAAAATATCGATCATCGTGAGAATATAAACGTTATGTTCACAACTTTTTCTCAGCTCATCAGTACAACATTCCTGACCTCTCTCTCTCTTCTCTGTGGAGAAACACATTCTATCAAGATTTATGACTCTATAGAAAATGAAGCTGAGCAGTAATAGAACATATAAATTACCGAGCGAACAGCACTCTGCTTAAGTAAACAAAAAAATGACTACGGCTGTATAGCGAAGTATCCGGTGTTTTCTAGACGAGGGAATATCTCGAATTGCTGCTGGCATTCTTAAACTGTACATAATTCGATAGCCTAAACTAAATGCATCTGTGAAAATCGAAGAAAAAGATGGTTTAATTCCAAAGTCTCCGTTTTAGTTTAGAAGAGCAAAAGTGTATAATTAATGGGACATCGTGCTTAAAGCACTCAACAACTTTTCAAGCTCGCTGTTCTGTTCTTTCGAAGCTTTCAAGGCAGTTGATTGAGATGTTAACAACTTGACGCGACGATTGATGTCCAGTCATCCACGAATTGTTCCTCCAGGAGCGCCGTTGTTTTTGTCTAGCTGGCATACCAGCTTTTTTCAGCATCAACTTCATTTGCTCACACGGTCGGTCCTCTTAACATTCATCGTGCTTCAAACAGAAAGCCGGTCGCCTTCAACGCTAATTGATGTTACCCTTTTTGTGAATCTACAAATTGACCAAGACCCGTCAGCTCCATCATGTCACCAGTGAAATCCAAAGACTCCTCGACTGTGGTTTTGATTCTATACCCACACTCAAGAATCGTCATGGATGACGGTTCTGAGACAATGAAAAGGATAAAAGAGGTGCAAGATTCGTGCAATACGAAGAGACGGAACAACTAAGATTCACTTCAACAGATAAGTGAGGAGCCTAGAAAATGCGTTTTCCTGTTCTTCTAAGAGGAGTTGATTTTGCATTAGCATTCTACTGCTTTGACACATCGCATAAGCCTATTTAGTATTTCGCTAAGCTTTTTATTCCAGGCTACCTTCGATAGGCCTTTTTTTCAAGAAAAACGTACCATACTCTAGTTAACATTTGCTTTCTTCCTTAAATTGCTTGTATACTTTTGAAGAAGAATTACTGTGTATTTGAAAAAACTTTCTTTTGATCTGAGTCATTTGTTTAATATCTTTAGCCAGGGTGAACGCTAATGGCTGGAAATTTGCGACATAAGCATTATTCTTGATGAATTTATTTTATTAACAATATAAAGTATAATATATTTTACTTCTCATTGTAAAACGGAGTCAGACTGTACGAGAAAGGGAAAAATCAAAACCGTTGAGACGGAAATGCGAACAGCTTCGAAAGCTCTAATCATCATTTCGATCTCCTTAGAAATACCATGATAATCCTCACATCAATCAGCTGTTGGCCTCCTTGAGAAGTGCACAAGATGTTACTGTTGTTGAAGTTGAAGACAAAGTCACGATGCTCCTCGTTGCCTTTGGCAGAGTCTCGCCCACCCTTCTGGCTTGCCACCTCCGACACCGCCCCCACCACTTTCCGACGCGTGAGTTTCCTTGATTTCGACATTTGTTGAGGTCTAAACTACATCATTCACATTTTCTCCACCAACTACTCACATTTTCACTAAACAAATGCTCGGAGCCCAAGCACTGAGGACTAAGCAGGTGTGTCTATTCTATCAATTCATGATTTTTCTTACTGTTTTTCTACTCTATTCCTGTGTAACTTTGTAAGCTCTAAGTGACTTTTCTGGTCTAGTAAACGTCTCTAATTCCTCAAATATTTAACTTCGCTTTTCTTGTTGTGTTTGCCTCCTTTTCCACCTCACTATTGAAACTTACAGCTGTTTTTCTTTGACAAATAAGGCAGCGAGAAGCTCGTGATGGGGCTTTAATTGGTATTCTGAGCGCTCTCTTACCCTTATTTGTACTTTATGCTATTCTTAGTCGAAATTGCTATTTGACGTTTGACGCATGATGCGTCTTTGTTTACGTTTCTTGATATTTTTGTCTTCACACTGCGAAAAATGTTCTACTCAAAATACCACTTTTATCACATCTATGTGATTCACTCTTTAACCCTTACATATCCATAATTCATTTCGGGTTTCCTTCAGATAGTTTATTGAAAACTTCTACGTTTAATGATTATTCCATCTTTTTGAAATCTACCAGAGCATCGCTACGGGCGAAATACCAAGAAACCAAGCCTCTTCTACTCCTCGTCAAATTCAGTTTCTTGGAAGTTCACCAATTATTCTCGCGACGAATTTTCTTTCTAGACTTTAAACGTGCTCTAGTACTTTTTCTTGTAAGTTGTGTGCCTAATTTACTCGTTGTTATGACCATCTATAGTTACTCATGACTTTCTGGTCCTTCCGACTGAGAGATCGTCCAGTTACTGGCTCAACTAAGTCCGTCGTCTAAATTACCAGCAATTATTCTCTAAAAACCATGAAAAGCAGAGTTTCACAAGGAAAATCTGCTACCAAAACTTCCAGCATTCAGAATTTTATTGTTGTTCCTTTTGCGCACAAGATTTATTTCATTCTACGTGAGCGCTATTAAGATGAATGACGATATGGGAAAAAGTTGGCATCTACTAAATGTTTATTTGATTGAGGATATTTCTTTCTTATATACATTAATCTACAAGCAAAACGTGGAAGAAAAAACAAAAGTGAAATGCTAGGTCGTAGTGATTTCAATTTATTCCATACATTTACAGCTACTTTGGAAACTCTTCTATCTCTTAATCTAAATGTGCTGCATGTTTGAGCTAAATGCCAAAGCGGCAGTTACTTTTAATTCTTCCTCCGCTGATCACTCATCCATCCCCACCGGCTACACCAATACTCCTCTAGCATCGATATTGGAGACAATTTAAGAGAAATATAGAAGATTTTCCATGTTTTTCTAAACGACGGACCTTATAAGCTGGTTCCTTTCTGTCGATAGCATGAGTTTTCCACGGACAACATGTGTTTTGTGCGAATGGCTACCGGTTCATGAAGTGCCGATTGATAAATAGGAGTGCTTTAATGAGACAGCTGACTTCTGTAAGTTTTTGGAGTAAAAAAAGTGATAATGTGGTAGTCCACATTAAGTGGTACGAGGTGAACAATGCATAATGGCTATTGAAAAAGTCACATAAGTTCACATGTTCTTAGTGAAAATTGTTGAGAGTGTGAAATAGATGTGATGTGATGTGACGGGCGAGATATAGGACATGTGATGTATCGTAGGATATTTTGATTAGATCAATGAAGAATTTTCATTTAGAGAGAACGCATGCCACTATCGTACTTCTTAATTAATTCTTCACAGCTGTCGTCCTCGTCGAATATTCAGTTAGCTGAGAAATTTCAGTGGATAATCTCGTTGCTTGTCTGATAGAAATTGAAAGATGTCTAGATTAAGCCACTTTCCTTGAATATATGTTTTCCCGGGACTTTGTGTGTATATTTGTACGTATGTAGGTATACATGCATGTGTGTATGTATGCGGTAAGCTTTCAGTGCAAGAAAGAAGTTTATGTATTATTTTCAGCTAACTTTTCTATCAAGTATTTTGAACATTAATTTATATCCAAGACAATTCATAGTTCTTCAAGGCATTCAGTGCTCGTTAGGTTGGAATATTCTTGTGTTATCGAACTCATAATCGCCTTTTTGCGAAATCGCCTAGCGTGTTCTCTACCTCATTTTCTTTTCTTATCATGTGATTCGAGTTATTGGATCGCACTAACTCGGTTTAATTTGTGCTTCTTTTTCTAGTTGATATGATCGCGGTTTAGGAAAAGTTAAGCAGTCACCTGTCAGATGTCAAAATAATTACAACTCAACTTAACGCCCGTCAATTTGCAACTAATGGAAACCGAAGGCATTAAACTAATGATTTTCTCGAGGAAAAGGCAGAGATCATCCTCACACAATCGTAGTTCTTAGTCAAATTCTAACAAAAACTGATAAGGAGAGATCTTGAAAGCGCATGGGAAGTAGTTTAGAATTGTCTTCAGCAAATAATTATCGCATGTTCTTAGGAAGGAACCCAGCGAGCTATAAGTGAGTGTTCACACAGCTGACGATGTGAACCTATTTCCTCATCCAGAACAACAGGCATAAACTCCGCCATATCTAAGGTGGGAGTATTTTCTTCTCCTTGGAAGGTACGTAGCCTACTGGGTGGCTTTAATGCCCAACAGATATTAATGTGTTCTTTGCTGGTGACCTTTCCGGTTACCCCAGTAATTATGGGATCAAAAGTATTATCTTCTCCATCCTGACGCCTATGATAGTCTTCATTGTGGATGCATGCTAATCCTCTGCTGCTCACTTTCTCTTTGGTCCCCTGTGTGTCGTATGTCATTCATTTGAGCGCTTTGGAATTCTCTCGTAGTTGATTCACATACAGAGCATTCAATAGCTCCCTACCAATCAATTGAATAGATGGAATAAATTTCTTCGCCACTACTAGTTTTACAACTCACAACGAATTTTCTGTTAGACAGCTGTCTGATGTTCCAATCAAGAGAAATTTTTTATAACCAAAATCATTTGTGAATTGTGGTTTTTTTCGATGCGTCTGGTATTTTTCACATGCGGGCGACAGTTTTATCTACAGCAATAAATCGTTGTGTAATATCTCAGGCGTGGCAGCACACTTTCATTTGTTCAACGCCCGCATTGTCGGCTTGGTGTAGCACCATCAGTGCCTATTAATCGAAAGAAAACGTCAGCTCTCGGCTCACGGCTAATATTTGAAATTTCGGGCCACTCTGCGTGAATTTACACATCCAACTGTTCATGCTCGCCACCGTATTAGCTATCACAAAATTCTTGGGAGTCTCTGTCTTTTCTTCAAAATTTTAGCTCTCTTCACCTATGAAAGGATACTACACTTACGTGTTGGTGAATTTGAAGTTGGGAAAGAACGAAATCATAAATCACTAAAATGAAAAGCTATATTTCAGAAGCGAAGAATGTATACGAATAGAGATCCTACACATAATTAGAGACACTTAGGTATTTGATAAAAACAACCGTATCCGTAATTCGCAAGACCGACTTTCTCTCTGACTCCACATTCTCTTATAGTTCCTTATTTCTATTATTGAGCCAAATTTGAGGTTCTGTAATATTATATATTTAAATAGCTGCCGTTTCGACGAACTCGCCATCTTCAGAGCCTGGAAAGATAAGATCGCCCTCAACACACTCAGCTAAACGCCTCCAATACTTCATTGAAAAGGAATCACCGAACCTGAATTCCACATGCATCAAGCACAAAGATCAATGTCTAATATACTTACCGCTTTCCATAGTCCGTCACCGAGTTGTTCAAGTGGAGAGCACCGAGCAGAGATCACACGAACTCGTAATGTATCTGCTGCATCAAAATAACAGTCTTATAAACCGTCTCATACCAGTGAAAGGTTACTACGCTTTCATCATTGGGGATTTTCTAAAACGAAATAATATCGAGTTGTAGACAACCTGGTCTTTCTAGGCTTTGATCAAGGTGATCAGCTATGTGAATAAATAATATCATAGAAACCTTGTGTTTGACTTGATAAAAAAACAAGAATTCGTATTGTATTTTGTTCTACCAAACATCTTATTTACAAAGGCTGGTTTTTCCTCTTTGCACAAAGGCGTTTGCACAGGGTGGTGCTAGCGGAAAAATGAAATAGTGCTGGGACTCTGGGTCTTATGAAACCACTTTTTCCAAGGTAAGATATTTGACGGCCTTTCGAAGAACAGTTACATTCCAAGTTCAGCTTTTTTCCAACAACTAATTGTATACTGACAATCATTTTGCTTTATTTAGGACTCCATAAAAATTAAAAATTTGCCATGGATTCTCTAAAAACTTTAGAAAGCTTTTTGTGGAAGAGTAATGTTTATTCCATTAGCCCGATGTTAAATGTACTGCAATTGTCCTTGTCGGTCGGCTTTAAGGAATGATAGACAACATGTTGCACTCTATTTGGATTGACGACGGTGTTATTTGCTATATGTAGTGATGTATCGTCGTAGACACTCTACATAGCCAACGTTCATGACAAATGACACACTCACAATGTGATGGCCGCTGCACTTTTGTCATGCTCGCAAGTACGACACTTCACTCCGTGATCCTACGAATCCTACGTCATCTCGGATTCACTCATCTAGATTCTTGTCACACGACGATTTTTTCCATTGGACAGCTGACATGAAACGATCGGTTCCGTGTCTACCGTCCTGAAGTGTCATCAGGTGATGGCAGGCCGCTGTACGACCATCTTGTGTGTGGAAAACAAATGTATAGAGTAGAATAGCTTTTGAGATTAAGTAGAGCAGACACACTATTGAGTTGTTAACAAACAGAGAAATAAGAGCGGTTCTTGAAAATGTAGTGACACAGTAATGACGTGATGCTAAAAACACAGCTCGAGTGACGTGATTCCGAAAAAACAATTTTATAGCTTTCATTCTTATTCCCTTGCCTTCGATGTCATCAACGTTGAAAAAACGCTATCTGGAGGACGATAAAACTTACTTGGTTTTTAGTCAGTATTCTATCAGATTTGTGGTCAGATGTGTGTTTATGAGAGCTGAGCGTTTCGACCCTGATGCAGTTTTTATATGTGCACTTGACACTCGACAATGCGTAAACAGATTAATGATCGCTAGCATCTTTTATTTTCAACAATGGAGGAATTGTTGCTACTGTGGATGAACTTGTGACTACTCTTGCTGTCTTTCAAATTATGCTCTTTTACTTTGCCTCCGGAGAGTTTCCGATGAAATTAAGCATGTATTCTATTTGGCTCTTTACTGAAGAATGTTAGTTGGTGACCTTTCAATGTTTAATGAGAATTTCAAACTTTGAATAAGTGTGCAGTGAGTACATGGAGTGCAGAGCTGCATGCTTTGCTAAAGAAAGTTAACGAGGGACGCACCTACAAGGAACGGCAAAGTAATTTCCGTCGTCGTCCATTACTATTTTGAACGGCGTGGTAATGAGAAAAACTCAGCAATAGGTGTAATCTCTATTTTATATCCATTTCGTTTTTTTTGTCAGGAAGTTTATATCACCCTATAAATAAAAAGAGTTCTGATAGTATGATCAATTTTTTGACTTTATTTATTTATACGGTTCAACTTCACGTAGTGTGTGAATCTCAACACCTCGTAATTGGTCCATTGTCTCACTCGTTATCCACCGAAGTTTCTGAATTTTGCTTGTACGTTCGAGTACTACTTGAGGACTATGTCGTCCTTATAAATGTCGCTGAACAGAGGTCGTACCTTTCTCTAAGCAGGTCTTGTACCTGTCCATCAACCCTGCGAAATAGAGGGCTTGAGTGTCTCTACACAGGGTCGAACCAGAGACCATGCGTGTAATGCACGACATCTTCATCCATGAAGAAAGATTGCATTTTTGATTTGAAAAGATCAAAATAGGAACGCAAAATATCAGCATAGTTCGAAATCAGTAATTATTAGAGAGATCCTGGTTATCTGCTTCATTTCTGAATTCAAATCGAATTCGTCTTCAATTTTTCTGAATTCAACTAGTATGTCTATAACCGTACTTCAAATGGCATCGTGAATTTATTCTGCGGCTCCTTCTTTATCTTGGTATTTTTTATCAAGTTTAAATCCATTATATCAAGAAGCGCTGAAATGTCATTTCCTCTCAGATGTTATGAACATAAAAGGGTGGTAGTACACTTCTAATTCCTTCTTCATTAAGACGAGCCGGAGTTGATTTTCATGATGTGACAAGAACAAATGAATGTTCACTGATGTCTAGCTCACTTTTTTGACCTTACTATCCTTTCATATCAGAATAGTTTTGAAAAAATTCTTTACTATATCGACCCTGTTTTGCTATTATTGGTACTTCTACTCTTGCAATTAGCTAAATAGATTATTATACATGAATCATACCAAATGAGCCGTATCAATAAGGACATCACATCTTCATAAGGTTAGATTTTCTATTGTTGCAAGTAAGCAGTACATTTTCAGAAAGCCGAACAGAAGGAAAAAGAGAAGCGACATCGTGAACGACTAAGAAGTATTGAAATTCAGCGCGACAAACTACACAAAGCCGCTTGGTAAGCTCTAAATTTGCATCACAAATGCACTTTGTTGTTTAACAGCTGTCAATTTTTCTACCGTTACGAGAAGGAAAAAGACAAACAACTGTTGTCAAAGTATAGATAACAAAGCAGTCCTCAAAAGAGTGGATGCGTTTGTTTGCATGCACAAGGAAGTCAATGAAAAATCACTGCTTGAGTGCGTCTCCTTTATTTCGTCTTTCAACTTGCTTATCAGCAATCACAATTGTAAAGTTACTGACAGAACCATTCATTGACTTGAAGGGAAAACAGGCGAACTATTTATAGAACAGTAAGCATATAGTGAGTTTTGCGAGTTCTTTCATTAGTCAAGTAAAACGTATTCTCGGTTCTCAAATCTCAACTGTATAGAGTTTCTGTAACCATAATGGACGATGTGCGTCGCTAATACTCACAAGTAGCTAGAAAAAGTATTTCTTGGGCTTTTCTGTATATTCTTATATTGTTAACACTGTAGTTATCGACCGTCGAGTTAGAAGAACTGAGCAAATGGGGTTACCCTAATTCGCCTAAAACTTCCTACTTGCCTCGTTTGAGCTGCTATGTACAAAAGTATAGACCTTAGTGCCAGTCTTCAATAACTTGGACTTTGAGAAATGTTTGAATTGAGTACAAATATCAGAAGAATCCTCTATTGATGTAACGAGCGGCCTAATCCTCTCTTATGATACAGTCAACTTTCAGCTCTGTAACTAAAGATTATCAGAAGTTGTTGTCAAGAAACCAGCATCGCCCGTTATGTGATAAGGAATAGCTGAGAGCACCACTGAAAGGCGGCGAAATGTCATTTAAATGATTGATATAACTTTCCAGTTGTTAAGAGTGATCTTTTTGCGCCAACACTGGAAAGTCATGTCGGAAATCCTTTCGTGAGACCGCTTCTCTTCTTCCCCAACTACGGCTTGTCATGAGCAGCGACATAGAGCGCCCTAGGGAGTGCAAAAACATCAGTGTACATCAACAATAAAGCGCATGTTGCCCCATTAGGCCCGAATGGCCACCGACCCAGGCAGCTGGAGGCCGGCTCAACTAGATTACATCACAATACTGGGGGTATTCCTGGCATGGTGAATGCCATCGCTTCCGCTAAGTGTCGTACTTTCAACCGTTGTGGTTCATCACACATGGCGTTTGAGGAAGGAGAAGGAAAGGAGGACGAAAACAAATGTTTAGCTTTTTCTACTGCTCTTTACACTATTTGAATAAACAGTGCTGTGAAGAAAGAAAAGTCCTCGGCGATATTGTCCAACAAATTCCTTCACATTATTGTTTTATTTGGTTTCTTTTCCATTTCAAATCAGTATTATGGCCAATCGCTATGGCCTGTCGGAGAATATCCTAATAGCTTGGGCAGCCACTCGAATACGGTCTTAGCACCCGTCCACTGCTAGCCATAGAAATAAAATGGGCATTCGTAAAGTGATGTCTCGATGAGCACCTCATACGTTGATCGACCATCTCACATTGCAAAGTTGAGTGGCCACATTTTGGAGAAACTGAGCTGAACCACGATAATACTCCCACCGTGTAGTCCTGATATTGCTTCATTGAATTACCATCTCTTTCGCTCCATAAAGCACTATCTGCGGGTGGAAGAATTCAAAGGTTACAACCAGCTCAAAAGTGCCCTCACCAACTTTTTTTTATTGCCAGCCTCATTTTCTTTCGGAGGAAGGCTTCAAATCTTTTCCCAGCAAATGGTTGCAAATCATTGATCTTGGAGGTGATTATATTGCTAATTACTTGATTTTTTCAATTAAATAATATGCGAATTGACAAAAGTATCGAAACGCGAAGAAAAGTTATAGGACAACCTAATACACAGAGAATGAAAGACGCTTGTAGGTACATTGTAAAACACCGAGTATCACAGTCTCCAAAGCTCACCATTAGATTTAGTTTTGAGAGGAACTTAGGTAAGTGCGTATAGTCTATATAATATACCGGAACGATCGAATAACTTCTGCTTTTATTCAAGAATTCGCGATTTTTGCGAGGAGCGAAATTTCTCTATTTCCGAAGCTGTTGGACGTTAAATATAAATAATAATGAAGTTAGTGCGATTTTTGACTATTTCTTGTTCTAGACTGATATGTATGAAGAAAATTGATATCGACATATTGGCAAAGGAGAGTGGATTAAGGGGCGAGGTTTTTCCATACAAAGATAAATCCATTAATGATGTACACACGTCCAATGAAGCGTTTGCACTTTCTTAAAAATACTGAATAAGTGAGGAATTCTGAGAAAGTAAGGTCAGATTTCATTCTGTAGGGTACATGATGTACATCTCAACAGCAAGCGTTAAAAACTGGAAGGGGAGCAAACATGAAACTCATACTCCTTGCATTGGTAAGTAGTCCGTTTCCAAAAGTAAGATAAAGAAGCGCACTTTTCCGCTTTGAGCGGAGACGTCAAACGCAAAGCCTTTGTCATTGATTATTCCTAAGGGAATCGTAACCAACTTTAGTACCTTATTCATTGTATGAATGCTGGAATGCATATCTAGCATATACAATAACTTTCAATCACCTACCGCTGTATCGAGTCTCTGCTTTTACCCCCTCTTGGATAACTTTCGCTCCAAGTTACCGAGTCTGCCAGATACAAAAGAAAGCTCAGCGCGAAAATGGGATCGAGTTCACGTGCATATCTTTAACATTTTGCATTGCATGTTTAACCATTGCACTACCCTATGAATAATTTTCTTCAACATATTTTGTAATTTTTGCGAGTTATTTGTCGTTGCAAAATAGTGTATGTGGCGCTTTGCGTCGCACACGAGTTCAATGGTTCGATCATGCGCTCATGGCTCGCCAAGCTCTGCATTCCTCTGGACTCGGTAAATTCGCACCAGACTAGTCTCAAACTTATCAGGGAGGATAAACAGCACTGACTCGGTTCAGCGGGAGGCCACCGCGAGTCATTGTAAAGGCCAAGTATGCACTCAAACGAAGTTAGAATTTAAACACAAATGCATGGAGCATCCCTTAGGCATTGGTCAACGCCGGGAGCTTTAGTCTTTATCCTTTATTTGTCATTGAAATTGAATTGAATATTGCTCTATTTACAACTGGTCATGTTAGTTCTCATGACAATTAGGGGCGTGAGTGTTATACCTACAAACTCATGAAACCCAATAGGTTTGTGATCTGTTCAATAATTAAGAGCTAATGGTAGATAGATAGATGGCAGTCGCCGATTTTCCTGGATCAGGAAAAGCTAATTCCCACAAAAATGGTGGCATTTTCTGAAACTTCCTGTAGGGATCGCCCTCCTTTTGATTCATAAGAGGCCAGACCAACCACTGATTGTACACGTTTTGTTTCATTTCATCTCTCAGCACTGAGATTTACGATCCCCAATGTATGTATTCACGCATTGTCAATTTGCCATGGATGTTTCAAATCAATTTATGAAGTATAAGGGAAGCTAATGCATTTGCATGCAAATCTAATTGATACTTCCTAGAAATTACATGCTTGGGAGACCCGCTTTCTAAGTACATATAATCCAGGATTTTTTTCCTCAGCGAAGAAAATGTCCATTACTGCTTTCCAGAAATCCGATGAAGAACACTCGCATGCAAAATAAAGGCAGGACGTAAACATGCACCATCATCGTTTATGTGAAAAATTGACGAAGTGCCCTTTCAGAAGTGAACGAGAAGAAAGACAAAAACATGTCAGCTCAATCGAATGCACTTTTGGCTATTTTTAATTGTATTTTTTGTTCCAATAATGAACAAATCTTTTCCTCTCTCACTTCGCCATCGACACATACACCAAGCGGATGTAGACAGATCACTTTGCGTTTCCAGCAATATCGTGTTCGTCGTAGCTGCATCCATTGAACTGAATGAGATCTTGTCCATCAAACGATTGATAAAAAAGAGCATAACCTATGGAACTTTAGTTGAATGATTTATTTGAAACATTCATCGTAGAATATGATGTTGCAAGGGCGGCTGTAGCCATTCATTCAAAGCTTGGGACTTCCGCTAGAAGATTATTTTTTGTACGAATTCCATTATACTTGTGGCAGTTTTCGAGATATCTCATTATTATTATTTAAACCAACATGTCATGTGGTCTGATAATGGGCTCTTGTACAGCCCGATACAATTGTTTCGACTTATAGTCTCGTCAGTCGGGCAGAACCCGTCGTGTTTTAGTCTTTTTAGCCAAACGTCACGGGAGCCCTACTCTCCCTATAGAAAGGTATCGACGACAAGCGATTTACACTGTAAGTCAAGTGTAATTATCACCGAACATGCAATGTTGTACACTCAATTGCTCTTTGCTGGTATTATTGTATTATTATACCTTGATTTTTTTATCTTTCATACTAGAATTCATCTTTTTATAATGCTTGTATGATTATATTAAATAATTTGAATCTAAACTTCTACTCATGGTCAACAATTGAGCAACTCCTCCTCAGCGATTATGTTGAAACTTCAAATCGTGTTTTTGTTTTACATCACCCTTCATCAGCTTTTGTTTCATATCACCGTCATCACTCAATGGGAATCTCAGTTGTTCCTGAAATTCAGTTTGTTTCCTCGTATCCATCATTCACAGAATTCGCATGTGCCTGCTAGTTAGAGATTTTATTTTTATTTTCTCCAATTAAGCCAAATATTGATAGAATTGATTCTTCACAAAGTCTTAATAACCGTGTTTAGAAGTTTACAGATTTTCATCACAGGGTGTCGAAGGCATCTATGAATCACAGGGAATTATACTCGTTGATATAAAGTTATATGCAAGAAAATTGCGTCAGCTGGGACTTGAACCCGCATTTCAGCGGGGGCGCGTGCTCCATCCCTTGCATCACCGACGCCTGTTCTGCCACCACTGTTTCTACGCTGCTGCTGGGGATTAGTTGATCCTAAACAAACATAGCACTCATTTTTCAACTTCGAAGGAATAGAGGACTTCGTTGGCACCGAATCGGGTGGCGCAGTTGCAGTGATACCACTTATATGCGTAAAAACACGGTTGGATCTGTTTGCAGGCTGTCCATACTCTCCATTCCTTCTGCGTAGATAAATCGGAATGATAATTGTCTGGTAGACTGACTACCTAGTGATGGAGATCCTGACGTCATCGATCGCTTGTATCAAGATTTCAGGGGAAATCTTTTAAACCAGCACTCACCAGCATCCATAAAGGTGACCAAAAAATGTGATGCAGAAGTCAATCCGCATGAGAGTTGGGACATTTTTCGTATGATTGATGTGAGTAGGCGAAACGAATAGATAAAGTCCTATCAATAAAATGGCACAAAATGTGGTGTTGGGTGGTTTAGAATGAATATTTGTTAGGAGCATCAAGCATGTGTAGCGTGTGAGTAGAGAAAAGATGACTTATTTAACTAATAAATAGATTTTTGAGCTCTTGTGACAACCCACCACACATCCTAGCCGAGCGAACAATGCAGACCGAATCTTATTTTCGCTGCTACAGCGCAACGGAAAGGTTTCCACAAAAGCCAGATGTAGTATTGCAATCATCAAGATTTGAGCTTTCAAAGAGTTTCCAACGCTTCGAAGAAAAGCTTTCTCCAATGAAGAGCTCAGTAGCAAAAGCATTAAACCCTGAGGATTGGAATAAGTCAAACAGGCGTTTTCTGTCAAGCAGTCGCTTTCCGACTGACATGCTTCGAGCAAGTCCCATTTGGATAGAGAGTCTTGTCTTCTCGTTTGCTTCAGGCATTATATTCTCTATAGTGTGTCTCTTAATGAGTTCTCATCACCGTATTTTGCCTCCATAGCAGTCACTTATGTCATAGAGATTTGGGACCAATTTGTATAAATAGTTACTCTATGCTTTTGTGCACTCTGATTTGCTTGATAACCCGCCTTCTTTTTGTGACCTACAAGAAACGGGGAATTTTGGCCAACTGGTTCTCTAATCACGACGTTAATAATGTCTTATTGCGTTTCAAGGCATTAACAGCACCATCTATTCTCTCGTTTGTTTACCTCTCCTCTACATAACTTCCTGTAGATGTTATGCTTGTGGTAATTTTTTCGTAGTCAGGAGAGTTAGTTGAGCGATAACTTAGCAAGATTCGGATTCTCAGATTCTCTTTTGACAATAGAAAAAAAAATTCAACTGGCTTCATTCAATGGATGAGGTATGATGGTACTGAATATCTAATGAGGTGGAAACGCAGTCTCGTTCACAGCATCATCGAAACACCAAGGCTGGTATCAATTTATCTAATAGAGCGATACCTATGACTGCTATAACATTTAGACTGGAGCTCAAAGATCAGGCAGTCTATAATATGCTCATAAAAAGATAATCACTGAGGAACAGATATTTTGGCATCTTCCGGCATTTTATCTAGTAACTCCTAAACTGCAGTAGTTTCTCAGTTCCTAAAGTGACTGTATGGCGATGAGAAGCAGAAAGATTTTTTTTATCAATAGGGAGACGTTGGTGATTTATTATTTCTGAGCTGTTAGTCACCAGCTTAGTCTTCAGCAAAGTTGACGAATCTACTTGTATGCGCTATGTTGATCGTTCATTTCACGAGCAGGAAGGATGTTGTGAACTCGTCGGCGGGCATAATGTGATTTTCAGCGATAGTTTCCGTACTGGTCACAATCGAGACTACGGCTCATTGATGGTTTCCGAAAGCGGAATTTGAAGGAATTCTAATTTGAGCATGACAGTCGAATTTAGGGGGTCTGTAGCAATTTTAAAAAACGCTATTCTAATGAAGGAAATTTTCTAGCTCGCTTAGATATCTTTTTACAGGAATTTCAATTATTAAAAGATGAAGGTAAAAGCTATCCGCGTTTATTAATTCATAACGAGATGCGTCATGTACTTGTCTTTATCCAGAATCTTTGAGGTGATTGAATGCATACCACGCCTTTCTAATGCTACGCCGTAACTTGTCAATCTATTGTTGCTATCCTTCCAGACAAGTCTGGTACCTTTCTGTAAGACACGGAGAGATGGAAGGCTTGGTGGGGCGTGAACGTGGGATTGAACCACCGACCACGTGCGCGCCGCAGGGCACCTCTAACCATTCTGCCACACACGCCATGTGTTCGTCGGTGTGATTCTATTAGAGGTTTCATGAGTATCGACTAATTCTCGGAGCGTTCTACCACCAAGATTCGACTCGCATGGCATCGAAGACGGACCTACCGGAAGGACGGTCGACAATGGACAATCGACTCGGATTCATCGGCTCTGAAGAGGCTGAGGTCGAGCCGTTAGACCAATAAAGTTTTTTTTTGCAAACCTCATAGTATTAGCTATATCATAAGGGAAGTATTTTCATGTAGTATTTAGTGAAAAGAGTCTTTGCTATCTATAGATTTACTGCTCTAAACACTACATGAAGCTAGTCATGCCGAAGTTGAGGTAGGAAAGTGTCGCGTAATGCTAAGAGTTTCTATTGTTTTTCGCTTAAGTTTTCTTGTAAGTCCCCTCGAAAAGACTTTTCACCCATTAGTCATTAATTTTTTTCGTATTATAGCAAACGATTGTTGAATGCATGTAAACAATTTCATAATGAACTCTTTGTTGACGGCAGCATAATCGATATCGCAAGCGGTGCTCGATTTTCATTGATTGATGAAGATTTTTTTCTTTGTTCTAAGAAAAACTCCAGATTTTTTGTAATAATCTAATAAAACATGACTTTCACCAACGCTCATAAATGTGCGCAAAAAACCCTAGAAATGAAACGCAGTTTTATATTCGCCCTTACAGAGCATCCTAGATATCTTTACAATAACTAAATTTAGCTTCGGAGTTGTTGCGAATTGTGCTATCGAATGAGTATTTGTATAGCTTAATAAACAGCGATTCAGAGACCTTAGCCGAGCAAACATAGCAAATTGAGTATGAAACATAATTCAATTTTCTCTGCCACGACGTAATAAGAAGGTCTTTTCACAAAACAAGCATAGTTTCGACACCACCGAGATTTAAGCCTCCGAATGACTGCTAAAATTCTAGATAATACTGTTTGCACAGAAAAGAATGACTTCTGAAAAGTTGAGGGCTCGAAAGGCTTCTTATCGTTCACATAGGGTTAACTCAACAGAGTAATTGCAATGATGAGCATTGGAGGTTCGTTAGTGAAGTTTAGTAGGGTTTTTTCCTATAAATTCGCTCCCTAGTTGCTTTCAGTGGGCATTATCTTAATAACCAACTATGTAGCTCTCATTGATCTAGAAAGAGTCCCACTTGCTGAAAAATTCGCTCTCACGTTCCATCGATGGTAGGATATAGGTCAAGAAGTTAAAGATTTTGCCTTTTTGTGCAAAAGTTCCAAATTTCCGGCCATAAATGAACTTTTTCAAGTCTTCAAAGTCTGGTGAATCCATTCTGTTTAGAAGCAAAAAAAAAGTAGAGAAGTGTGATATCTAAAGTAAGTGAAATGAGCACGATTTACTATCAACAATCTGATTAATCAAATCCTGTTATGAGAGAAGCATAGACTCCATTACGAACGCAACAATGAAAAATAGTGTTTTGTCATAAGCCTGAATCATTCCTATGTCAATTGCTTACAAATGGAATTTTTAAAATCTCCGAAAAACAGGTTAGAAGACGGAGAGTAAGACTTTTAACTCAGCCTACATCAGGCTCGACTTTAAATTCATCCATGGAGAAATGCTATTATGACACTGTAGTTTGATATATCCTCAGCTGTCGGAATTAGCTTTTGCGAACAAGAAATATGCCTCGAAACTTAAATCATGGAGAAGAGTATTTGATTTGCAAGTAGGATGAAAAGGGCAAAGAGTTCAGCCCTAATCTTTCCTTGAAAATCGCGCTATTGATTCGCCTCCGCAGAAACCATGGAGACGCTTGAAAGCATTTTTACCCTACAAAGTAACCTCCAAAAACATTAGAATTCAGGAGGTGTTTTCTCAAACGGTTGTGAGGTTTTTCGTATCTTTTCAATCGGAATTGTCTATGTGGAAGTTCTGACACATTACAAAGGCGAATAAAAATTTACTGAATTAAAGACACTTTTGGTATCAGCTCGAATTGTTATGTGAAACTATACTGGATCACAAGAAGAGCAGGTGCCATTGGAACCTGGATCTGTGCTCAGCTGTTACTAAAGTGATCCAGAAACCTCATCAAATGAATGAATTGTCTTTTTCAGCGACGATGCATCCGAGCGGTATATGGAAATGTCTGCACAATCGTCGATGAAACCGTCAACGAATAAGCATCGTCATAGTATGCAAGTCAACAGTGATAATCAACTCCAAATACATCGACCGCACTCCGAGAAGGTAAGCCGGTAAAAAGAACAGCTCCTCCAAATTCTCATCCAATGCTGTATTCTATGCCGCACCACTGAGTGTGGAGTATTTCTATCCATACACTGCATCCGTAATTTGACGGTAGAGAGTTCAACATATATTTAGGGTACTTCAATTTGAAATGTTTCCCACTAAGTGCTTTAAAACTAGTAGGATCTGTAAGCTATTGTTTACTGCTGAAAAGAGTTTTCTTGTTACACTCCTATGGGATCTTAATTCCCAAAAGCCCATGCTTTACAGTTCTTGCACTTTATTGCTAAAAGTCAAGTCTTGCATTTTTGAAGCAATCTAGTGAGAAAATTCAGATAGTTATCGCTAACTCAGCTCCAGGTAGGCTTAAGACGCTGTTCTGAAAGTGTTGAGCAAATTAATATACGATTGATTTTCTACTTCCTTCTTTGATTTGTGTACTTAAAAATGCGTCTGTTCTCTAATTTTCTACTATACAAAGTTTTGCTCAAAACTTAAGCATTATTAGTTCATGGGAGCATTAATCGTGAAAAGCAAAAAAACCATAATAGGACGATCAGGATCTGCCTTTTACCCTAATGCTTCACAGCTACATTGCACGCTCCAAGCGAAAGCAAATCTCGTATTTTTCCGCGGTAGAATTAGGACTCGCCACCGGATGTTTGTCAAGTGCTCCCTTTCTAAGCCCTACCTGTTCTCTATAATACTGGCACTTCCTGAAAACATTTTATTGGTTACTTCAGAATGGAGCTTGAACAAAAGCTTCGAAAAGATCCGTTGGTGATCCGAAATCTCTTATCAGAAGTAATGAAACTATAAATATTCAACTCAATGACACATGTATTACCCAAAGACAGTGATCTTAGATTATCACAGTTTTTTCAGGTCGATGGCGCACCACAGCGTTCAGCATCACCGAATGGCTGTAGAGATGAACGTAAGCAGAGCGGCAACATTCCAAGCAGTAGTAGTAGCAAATTCCTGAAATGGCTTGGAATTGGTGAAAAGGAGAAGAAAGATCTGAAAAAGCGTAGAATGAGCACATTCACCTAAATTTTGCCATTTCATCTGATTTTTTTCTTTTCCAATGTCCAAAAAATTTTTATCTTGTATATCTGTTCCCATGCTGAGCTTTTCTATCGTATAACACATGAAGTCTAACATTCAAAGCGATGATAGTGAAAGGCAGAAAGCACGTTAACGTTGACGAAATCATCAAAGATCCTGACCTTAGAGCATCAGTCTGTGCAGCATCGTCTCTGAATCGCGCTGCGATCACTTAGAATAATCTATGGTTGAGGCAGATCCACTGTTTGTGATGCTTTCGCAATTCTTTTTGTAGTCAAAAAGATAGTTGGTCTTTAGCCGCCCATCTCTTCTTCCGGGCTCTCTTTATGCTGCATTAATGCATCATGAATTGTTTAACATCAGTATAGATATATTTCGAGGGTGACAAAGCGGATCCTGGTATTTTTTTCGTAGATTCCATGAAATTGAGTGGTTTCCTGCTTAGCTGAAAGATCCCAGAAGCTCAATCGATCGTCGCTCTTCATTGTGTTCATGGCAATTTTGTGTACAAAATTTGCAAATGCTTAGCAAAAGTTTTATGTGTTGTTTTTCATCATCACCGCTCTGTCATGGTGATCATTTGTACTAAGTAACTATCAATTAATCAGCAATCCCTTATACTTTACGTTTTATGGAGCATTTTTTCATTTGTTTACCTTCACCACATTTTTCTATCTAAACTTCGCCCGATTTTTTAAAGAATAAACAAATGAAAACCGTTTTCAAACAGAGATAAAAATACTTGGAAAGGAAAATAAAAATACGCGAAATGGAAATCATTGAAGAAGTAAAAAACTGTAACAAATATCTGCATAAAAAATAACTTGACTATTTATTGTGAAGTTCAACACCTTCATGTACTAAAGATCTCAACTCAACATTCCCTAGTCGTAAGGGCATCTATATTCAGTGGTTGGAAGCTGCGGCAAACGAAAGGCATTTGGTACTGATGAGGCGTGTGAGAACTCCGAAAAGTACGTCGACGGCTCAAGATACCATATCAGACCATCTGAAAGGCTTGAACTGTTCTGCTAGATTACACTGAATTTCAAGCGAGGTCTCAAAATAGGCGATTGGAAAAGATTTAACGAAACCTTCATAGCTTTGGTAACCAATTCAGAGAGAAAACACTAAATCTTCACTGTAGCGCCCTTTCACTCGTATGCGATCACTTTAATTTTTGGATCGCTTTGAATAGGCGATTCTCATGAGCAGAGCTCACGCTTGTTTCTCAACAAATCATAAACCGACCTCATTCGTTGGAAACTTTTCACAGCAGTTTAGCAATCATTCAAAACCTGAGACTTTGGGTTACAGCCCCACGCTTCCGGTTCTCGAAAAAGCCTTTTTCTGATGTTGTTGCAGAAGGAGATTTCTTGTGTTACAGACGTAATATTTCTCGCCGGACAGTTCCCTTGCTTTGGAATATTGAGAGTCATACGATAGCGTAATCGTTCCTACTTTCAATGCTGTGCTTATACAGTGAAGAGACCGTTTCTCTGAAATGCCGTAAGTAAAATAAGTTGAATCTCATCTGCGATCAAGGGGGTCTTCGGACAATTCACGTGCGGCTGCCTGACGCACCCACGTGCGCTGCCGCGATGGCAGACCCTGCACCGGTTTTGAGACATCGCGCCAGCGCATGCAGCTGCCTCAGTCAGCCACATGTGAATGGCCGAGGAATACCTTGAACGCAAATGGAAATTCAACTTGTTTTGTAACTTAGAAAATTGAGTTGTGAGCTAAAACACGGCCTCAGGCGAAATCGCATATCCGACCAAACCTGTTAAAGGTTAGTGGGTGATAGCTAACATAGAGATGTTGAAGAATGAATGGTCGGGCAAATGTGCCTTACTGGTGTAGTGGTTTAGAGCACGCGTCCCCGGATAGTATGAAACGCGGGTTCGATTCCCGCCTGAGGCCGTGTTTTTGCTCACCACTAAATTCTCTAAGTTATATAAGTAATATCATAACACTGCGAAATAAGCAGTAGAAATACTATAAATTCAACTTGTTTTGCCTGCTATGTTTTAGAGAAACGATCTTTTGGGATATAAGCACAGTATTGGAATCAGAAACGATCACCCTATCGCATGATTACCAATAGTCCAAAGAAAAGCTGTGTCCGACGAGAAATACGTGTGTCTGAGACAAAAATTTGTGTGGATTTTTCAGCGTTTTGAAAGGGTTTTTTCGAAAACCGCCGACGTGGGGCTGTAGCCGTAAATCTAGGTTTTCAGTGGTTACCAACACTCCTATGGAAACATTTTCTCCAACAAATGAGATCGATTTTTCATTTCTCTCTCTATAATCAGAAAAAATCAGTATTTCGATTAGAAAGTTGGTTTGGATGATAAATAAACGCATAGCATAAATCATTTTCCTTATCTTTTCTTAAATTCACAAATATCCTACTTAATATCCGTAAATCATCAATACCGTGATTATTCTCCGATTATGATTCACAAGCAGAGGTCTGCGATTGGATACACTTCATTCTAGATTGGATCACACACACTCCTTTTTCGAACACCTAACACTAATTTCTCGCAATCAAGTTCAATTTCAAACGAAACAAACGACATTTATTAGAACATTCACAAGAACAATGTTCATAGATGGGCGAAACAATACTAACAGAAAGTAACAATTACAACATTCGACTTTCTCTGTATAGAAGAAATAACTTCTCAAGACAACGCATTTTATACCTTTCATGAAGTCTATCATGGCACATGTAGTAATAGACGTGCGTTTCTGCTTTATCATGTTGAACCTCATTTGTAGGATGTTCTTTCGGTTGAATCAGGCGTCTTTGAGAGAAAAATCGGCGCCGAGCAATATACACTGGGAGTAAAGTGGATAAGATCACTTCACACTGTAGTGATTTGCTACCACTGCACGCCACGTGATAAGATGAGCTCAAAATATGCTGCTAGAATGTACTGAGATTCTAAGCAAGATCTTGCAAAACAGTCGAATAAGAAGAAACTTTACTGAGTCTTTGACATATAGAATATGTGTGACGATGCACAATAACCAGCTTTCTGTTTCATTCGAAACAGGAATAAACATAACATTATCCATGTACCTCGTTGAAAAAAATTTGCTAACATCCGCGGAAAATCCAAATTTCGTGTTTGTTCCACAATTCATGGGTGATCTCAGGAATATTTCCATTACAAACTCACATGGCAACGCTATACACATTGACTGATTCGTTGACTCGTCGAAAACGCGAGCGAGACAATGCCAAACCTCACCCTGCAAAGAAGATTAAGGAAAAGTTCAATAAGCTGGAGGGAGACGAAGCCTTGCTCACTCAGCCGACAGTTCAGATTCTGCGCCTCCCGATTACGGTCCAATTTCCGCTCAATACAACATTTTCTGCGCGGACGCCGGTTCGAGACATTTGATCAGGATGAAGAGGCATGTCAGGAGTTTTTGCCAGTAGCTTGCAGATCTTAGGCAGAAGATCGTGTCCAATGATGGTCTCTATTCTGAAAAAAATTGTTGCTGTTTTTAACTGATTTTTATAAACTTGAATTTTCAGCGAGTGTTAAGGACAATTTTTCTCGACCTATTTATATTGTTGATTGAATATTAGTCGGACTTGCTCAAGCATATTATTACTGACGATGTCAATTTGCGATTGGCTCAAGTACAAATATTCGAACCACAAGAATTGTGGGACTTATGAGACAATTTAAAACTAATTCAAAGCTTCCATACCCCAAATCATTGTTAGATAATGTTTTATTACCTCTGCGGCGCGGTCGCATCTTTATGAGTAACCTGAAGCAGGATATTATTACAAGTAATACACTAAACTTGTCGAAGAATACGTACTACGAAGATAATAAGCTTACCCGTGCACAGTTCATCAGATCGCAGTCTTCATAAGTGGTGTTGTGTGTGTGTGTGTGTGTGTGTGTGTGGTGTGTGTGTGTGTGTGTGTCTGTAAAGCGAGCCTAAAAGGAAAAATTCATCGCTGAAGCGAAGCCTTGAACCAAGCGATATGAAGGGCTTTTTTCACTCATAAGATGTGGTTTCCTACTAGGCGGTGTAGGAATACTTACTACTTATGGGACTGCTTGGAACACAGCACAGCTTTTAGCGGTATTTAACTGTTTAAGAAGAAAAGATAATGTGTAAAGGCAGAACTATTAGAACGATCACGATCAAGTTGATCACGTCCTTTTTGTGCTACGACATGTTGTCTACGTGAACGTTTTCGGTACCCTTCAACAAGTACGGTACAACTGGAACTGTCCAAGCTTTCAACCATTTCACGATTTACTGCTACACTTATCAATCATAAACAGTTATATCCCCATGGATACATCTATTGACCGCCGTATCTCAACCTCCTCTCGAGCGATTTCGACAGCTTCACTCCTCAAATTTAATTTGATCATACGGCTAAAAATATAAGGCAGAGCAGCAGACAATAAAAGTGAAAATATTCACTTCAACGAACGCAAATGAGATATAAGAGAAAGATATTTATCTTCCAAAAAAATCATTCATCTGATTTTTAACAGACAGACGCGTCTTTAGAGCTCCTGATTCGAAAGTGGGGAATGCAGCGATCAAGCGATCATTGTCCGTAGAGCATAGATATCATTATAGCAAACTCCGAAGGGAGTTTTGCTAGCTTTTCGGGAACTACGTGATATTTAGGCAACGCAGATAGTCCATGACCTCATAGAGCAAGTGGTATCGCAGAGGTTCGAGGATCTTAAACAGAAAATGTATCCAAGTGACGAGGGCGGCGCCCAGCTGCCACCAACCTCAACAGGCAGTTCTATCGCCGGGCATCATTCGAATGGTTGTTTGACCTCATCCGGAGCACCTCACCTCAAATCGTAATCGACCCATCATTGCTCTCTTCACACAATCTGGTTGTCGTGTATCTAATTGCTATCATAAGGTTGTGTACATATAATTGTTATATGAACTCAATAGAATTGTGAGCGGAACATAGCGCTTTCGTGGCGAAGCGAACTCACTTAGGCTATGCTCGGCTCACCACCGCGGTTAAGGGATTCTGCCCATATATAATCAGCAGTGACCCACTCCTAATACACCATATATTCAACCTCTGGATCCCACCGTTGGCTTGTTATTCTGGGGCCAGCATAACAAACCAAACGGGCTCCGCCGCCTAGTCATGCTCTGTAACTTACAATAACATCATCACTTACAGTAACACCGTCAGCTATAATAACACCACTTACCATAACACTGTCGCTTACGATAACATTCATAAGATCGTCAGATGACGATACATCTCATTAATACATCACATATTGACTTAGGCATATGTTCACATAACGATATGTTGCAATCATGTACATATCATTATTGTAATCTTATTATAGTGATACATGTATATTATAGGTTGTTTGGTATAACCCATATAAAAGATATGAACTTTGCGCTTTTGTCCGTTGCGAGATACAAGTTGGAAGCAGATCAAAACAACAAGACCACTGAACCTTCACCACAATCATGATTATACAGGGCTCCATGATATGCAAATCGTAAATTGAAGTCATAGCTAAATAGAGAAATGACACAATAAAACTTTTTCCTTTCACCATACTTAGTTTTCGTGACCATGTTGGTATGACCTGTCGAAAGCCTCCCATATCAAATATTCGATATCTGTCCTACTCCATAGCATCTAATTTTTTGTTGATTAGTAGGATAAAATAAGGTGTAGACTGCAGTCATAATGAACGTTAGGGAGTCGCGTCGTCACTATCGTAAACAGTGATTTTCTTCTCTTTTCTAGGACTCATTGGACTTATCAGTACAGCACTTCATCAATGAATTATAACTCCATATTCATGGGGAAGAACAATTTGAACTAAGCATCCACCCTTTTGGCGAGACATAAACGCGTTTTTGGCGTACTGATGTGATCGTCAATGAGGTTAGAGCATAATATATGTTGAGATATCAATACTTGCTCTCTCAATGAAGCAAATGCTTTGCTTAGGCTTTCAGAGGGCATTGATGTTCGCGAATTTTCTAAATTAAGTATTATTCATTTTTTTTTACTTGTTGCACTGGCCCATTGACTTAGTACGCAAGTTGGTATTCAAATACCTACGACACGTGAAGCCGAAGAAAAGTACTGACCATTTTCCAAAATGAAAATCTCGGACGTTCACATGGGCTAACATTAGCACTTAATATACTTGATGATAAGAAGTGATGTACAAAAACATTTTCGTCAGATGGGATTCGGATCCATATTTAACCCTATCCAGAGTGCGTGCCGAACCGCTGCGATGCTTACGCCCGTTTTGACACCACTTCTTCTAAGCTACAAGGCGTTATCTGGCAACAGCCAGCCGTCAACTGATGAGCCTGGGTAATCACTATCGATAATGAACCCACCTATGTTACATCTTACCACCGCTAGAGACGGTCAAATAGGAGGAATTCCGACTGACTATTGATACCCAATATCTGTCGACATAAGTGGGTTCAATGTCATAGCGACTACCCACGCCAGACAGTTGACGGTTAGCTGTTGACAGATAAAGGTTGTAGCGTAGAAAGAGTGGTGTCAAAACGGGCGTTGGTAGTGCAATGGTTCAGCACTGGAATATGGGTTCGAATCCCTCTTGACGCAGATGTTTTTGCACATCACTCTTTACCATCAAGTATATTACAACACATTACATCGCTAAAGGCGGTCAAAAAAAGAACTCTGATTGATTAGCATTCGAGTTAATAGTGAAGATTTTACCCGTAAGGTTCTTACAAGTTCATACGAAGGTCCATAGAGCCAGCGTTAGAGAAAATACGGTAACTATCGCCTCACAATCGTTCAACTGTGAACGTTTGATATGAGTTTAATATCTAAGTATCTATCTATCTATTATCTAAGTAAGTATCTAGATAATGCCCAACGAATGGTATTTCGAGCAGATCCGGAAGCTTGCAGATCGTTGGCAGGTGATCGTCGCGAAAACCATGGTCTTTGCTTTGAAAAATAATAATTGTTGTTTTTAGCCGGATTTGTGTAGAAATTTTGAATTTCGGCGCGTTTTTAAGGAGCTGTTTCTCTTAACCTAGTAATTGTGGTTTAATATTACGTATGTTGAAATGACCAGTGAATGCTAATTTTGTGGCCGTGGTTTCAACAACATGAATCAGCTGTCAGTGTACATGACGCGAGTCGTCATGACGTCCTAAGTGGCATGGATCAAGCAGTTCTTCACAAAATATCCTTATCCTAATGGAATTCCCAGTTTCAGATTATCTTCTTAAAAAAACCGGCCATCTAAACAACGTGTGATGAGACCAACTAATGGCAAGGAGTGGAGTGCAGATCAGATGAACGGCGCCAAGAAGTCTAAGGGCAGCTAAGAAGCGGGTCAACATTCAAATCTGACTTTCTTGAGATCAGCCACTTGGTACACAGCAGTTGAAATCGCTGCGTACATCGTGGTTTCTCAAAGCGGCGCGCGATTTTCGGTGTTAGACAGGGTTCTTTTCCGTTTCAAAAAAATTTCTATGTTTCTCGTTAAACTCTAATAGTGCACGACTCTTATACGCTTTTGATTCATGTATAACTTTCATGTGTCAAGATAGCACTCTTATGCTATGCAATCATACTACTTTTGGGGTCTGTCAAGTTCTACTAAGGTGTACAAAGGACGTTATGATATAAACCTTCCAGTTTTTGAATCCTCATGTTCAACATAGTACCAAAAGATCATTTTAATGAGTGAAGACTAGAAAACAACGAATTCACCGAGACGATACTGCGCATTGCATGTAATGTCAGTTAATCGATAACTCGAAAAAAATTTCATATTACCCGAGTACTTTAGCGGTGAACTCCGAAGAAACTACAGGACAGGCCCGTTTCTACCGTTCCATGGGTATCAAAACTGTTATTATATATATCTTTCGCTCTTTGAACATTAGTTATTGAGGTAAATTTTGTCACCGGAAAGGACCACTAAGTTTAGCTGCTCTACTTGCTCATGGCGCAATGGTTAGAGGTGCTCTGCGTCGCACACGAGGTCAATGATTCGATCTCGCGCTCATGGCTCACAAGCCATCCTCCCTCCGGGGTCGGTAAAGCGGTACCAGTTTGGTCTCGCACTCGTCTGGAAGGATAAGCAGCACTGCCTCGATACAGCGGGAGGCCACCGCGAGTCATTGTAAAGGCCAATTATGCATTCAAGCACCTCAAGCGGTGTCAAAAATTGATAACAAGTGCATGGCGCATCCCCTCAGGGATTATTCAACGCCGAGAGCTTTATGATTTTATCCTACATGCTCGTTTTTTAGCTGAATGTTCTTCCTGATATCCTCTGCCTACTCCGATCTCGACCTCTCCAAATCACATTGATGAGACCATTTTCAGCTTCTTGGGGCGTACTACTATCTCTATGAGCAATTTTTTTCTGTGCAACTTATTTCAATGCATGGTTCAAATTGAATTTCTTATTTATAGCTATTTTGTGAGAAGAAGTGTTCATAAGCGAATACTTCTTGAGTTGTAGAAGATCCTTTATTTTTGAAGTGCACCTTGTGAATTGTTGTGAGTTGTGATGAATTCTATGCAGGAAGCGTCAAGTCTTAGCTGTAATGGAGCCGCTAACCGTGAAAATTGTAAGGAGACTAATCAAATACTCTGAATGGAACATTTGGTCATGTATCCATATCAAGACTTTAAAGTCCTGCTCAATTGTCTGTTGGCTAACACGTGAGTTCAAGGCGGCTCAGTGCTCACGTGCTAACAGCTAATCGACTTCTACAACTCGATTCATGACCAATGTCAGAGAGTTTTTTAGACCAGAGAAATTCCTACAAAACGCAGATGATAGCTGAGTGGAAGAGGACTGTGCCGGAAAGATGAAAGAATCTATTTCATATCAGTACACATTTTATGCAAGAAAAAACTGTAACCGGTACTGATATATAGCTCAAATTGGTGTTAATCGGTGCTGAATGTTTATAAATTATTGAAAATGAAATAAATATCTTGAGTGTAAGGTTTAGAACAGGCCCATGTAAAACAAGAGTACGCAATGATTAATACGCGTTCTTTCTACTGCTTGCACCTACGTAGTACTAGGTTGAGGAAAAAGTTCCTGAACACTCGTTGAAAATTAAAATTCTATCACAATTCAAATTAAGCAGCATTAATTAATCTGTTTAATTTAAATTATAAATATATTAAAATAAAGTTATACTAGAGAGTGGCGTGCAAAATGGGGCGTCAGCAGTGAAACGGGTTAGAGCAAGCAAGATAGAGTGAGATGTGGGTTCGAGTCGAGCCTGACACGAAAGTTTTGCACATCACTACATCAAAGAAAATAATTATTTTTCAAATAAAGATTATCATTATCGCGATCTTCTGCCAACGATCCGCAGGCCTCCGGATGTGCTTGGTAGTTTATTCCTCGGGGTTTGAACAATTCGGTGTCCACGCAGAAAATGATCTATTGAAAGGAAAAGAGCATAATTGGACGGCGCAGCATCTGCGTTGTAGACTGGGTGTGGCAAGACCTCGACACCTTCTGAATCGTCAATTCATTTTCCTTAGTGTTCTTTACGATGTGAGGTTTGGAAGTCTTAATGAAACAGAGCGCGCTTTCCACGAATCATGTTCAGATAATCCTTTGAAGTCTTTTCCTTCTCATGGAAATACTACTATATTCCCATGAACTCATACAACCGGTACTGTGTGGAGCAAACATGAAATTTGATCTTTTCACGTATATTGGGGAACTCTTTCCTCAATCTAGTGAAACAATCTCCATGAAAACTCGAAAGACCGACTTTCTTGAAACCTCGGCATGTTAATAATATAACCTTTGAAAATGATAAGAAAACCTTAAAAAAATTAACCTTTATTTAGAGCTTCACGAGGTTGGTATCTTTTTCCCCAATCGATTGTTCTTCCTTCCAGTCGATGGGTTTTCGCGTTTGCTTGTGCCTGACGTTTCGGCAAATACGCCTTCTTTCAGAGCCTGAACGTATCAATCGTTGTAGCGTTATTTATATGACTATATACTGTGAGAGAAAAAAATAAATAAATAAATTGAAAATCTACGGTGTTGATAAGCGATAACTAATTCGGGGAAGCCACTCACCTTACCATCTAATTCAGGGACTACCTATGTTGCTAGCGCCAAGGTGACGTATGAGCCCGCCCCCGTGTCACTAGGTCAAATTATGGATAGGTGCCATCTGAGACCCATGCTAGAAAATCAATCTGAGATAAGGTGCCATGTGGTTGGTTATGTTAAGGCACTCGCCCTTTTTGTTCATTTGCGGGTTTCTGGAATTTATCCACAAAGCTTCAAGGGTCTTTCGCGCCGATGTTTTTGGTTCGTGTCCTAGGATTTTGACTACTACCTCGAAGTCGTCATCGTTGTGCCTTTGCATCCTGTGTGTACCTAGAGGTTTACTTGGGTCTTTACTTGTTTTTCCGTCTAGGTGTTCTTTAATGCGGACGTGAAGTGGTCTGCCTGTTTCGCCAATATATTCGCCACCACATGTCTTACAAGAGATAAGGTATATTGTACCTACGCTCATGCAATCGCCGTCTCTACCGTTGGGACAAATAACGCAGTCCTTTGTATTACATAGACGGTCATACAAGCGGTTTCGAACTAATTGACGACGCAGTGTTTTGGGTGAAATTTCTACAATTCCTACAGAATCTTCTAGACCACTGTTTTTTAGACACTTTCTAATAGCGGTACTGACTTCGTCTGTTATGAAAGGTAGTTTAAGAGGTACCTTATTGTTTAGGTGTGGCGCCCTGTCGTTCTCATTGCGAGGCTTTTCGCTCCTTTTGGGCTTAACGTTAGTTTTTCTTTTTTCTTTATACCCATTAGAAATGGCTATTTTTCGCGCTAAGTCTAGTGATTCCCTTCTTTCATCGTCTCCTGTACAGACACTTACAGCTGTTCGATACATATTTCGGATAAGTGCCTTTTTAGTATGTGAGGGATGGGAAGAAAGGTAATGTACCAAGATGTTTTTGTTACTAGGCTTGCGATACCATTTTGTGCTATAGCCACTTTCATTAAGTTGAACTTGAACGTTCAAGGAGGGAAGCCAGCTCTCTGAATTTTGTTGTTCTCGCGTCAACTCAATAAACTCTGACTGTCCGTTCAGGATTTCAAAGTACTTATCGATCTCCTCTTGTGTAGAGCAGATGATAAAACAATCGTCTATATAGCGACAGTAGAGTATTGGACGCCGATGGAGAACTGTAGCTTCCACTTTTGACATGAAAGCGATGGCTAAGCTGGGTGCTAGTCTTTGCCCCATTGCCAACCCTCTAATTTGAGCGAAATATTTTCCCGACCACCTAAATATCGAACAGCTTAAACATGACTTAAGGAGTGTGACAAGCTGTTGGACCGACAAGCCAAACATATCTACGTTTTCTATGTTTTCTATCAGTAATTCATGAGTGGCTTGTATTGCGACGTCATTTGAGACGTTTGTATAGAGCGCTGTAACATCAAACGACTGCATTACAAACGTATGATTTGGACGCGCATTTTTAAGGTGCTCGAGGAATATATTGGTGATGGGGAGATGGGTTGGTATGAACTTCAGTAACTGCGACAAAATTAGACCAAGAAACCATGTTATCCTATCCGTCGGCCCGCCTACACAGCTAATGACTGGTCTAATTTTGAACGTAGAAGGATCGGTAGACCCAAAATCATTAGTAGAAATTTTATGTGTTTTAATGAGTGTGTATAAAACGAGGCAAGTTGGTGATTCAATTTTTAGTTGACGGATAAGAGATTGTTGTAAACCCGCAGCTTTCGCCGTTCGGACCCATTCTTCGTTTAATTTTCGGCATTGTGATTTATATTCTATACAAACGTCTCAAATGACGTCGCAATACAAGCCACTCTTGAATTACTGATAGAAAACATAGAAAACGGAGATATGTTTGGCTTGTCGGTCCAACAGCTTGTCACACTCCTTAAGTCATGTTTGAGCTGTTCGGTATTTAGGTGGTCGGGAAAATATTTCGCACAAATTAGAGGGTTGGCAATGGGGCAAAGACTAGCACCCAGCTTAGCCATCGCTTTCATGTCAAAAGTGGAAGCTACAGTTCTCCATCGGCGTCCAATACTCTACTGTCGCTATATAGACGATTGTTTTATCATCTGCTCTACACAAGAGGAGATCGATAAGTACTTTGAAATCCTGAGCGGACAGTCAGAGTTTATTAAGTTGACGCGAGAACAACAAAATTCAGAGAGCTGGCTTCCCTTCTTGAACGTTCAAATTCAACTTAATGAAAGTGGCTATAGCACAAAATGGTATCGCAAGCCTAGTAACAAAAACATCTTGGTACATTACCTTTCTTCCCATCCCTCACATACTAAAAAGGCACTTATCCGAAATATGTATCGAACAGCTGTAAGTGTCTGTACAGGAGACGATGAAAGAAGGGAATCACTAGACTTAGCGCGAAAAATAGCCATTTCTAATGGGTATAAAGAAAAAGAAAAACTAACGTTAAGCCCAAAAGGAGCGAAAAGCCTCGCAATGAGAACGACAGGGCGCCACACCTAAACAATAAGGTACCTCTTAAACTACCTTTCATAACAGACGAAGTCAGTACCGCTATTAGAAAGTGTCTAAAAAACAGTGGTCTAGAAGATTCTGTAGGAATTGTAGAAATTTCACCCAAAACACTGCGTCGTCAATTAGTTCAAAACCGCTTGTATGACCGTCTATGTAATACAAAGGACGGCGTTATTTGTCCCAACGGTAGAGACGGCGATTGCATGAGCGTAGGTACAATATACCTTATCTCTTGTAAGACATGTGGTGGCGAATATATTGGCGAAACAGGCAGACCACTTCACGTCCGCATTAAAGAACACCTAGACGGAAAAACAAGTAAAGACCCAAGTAAACCTCTAGGTACACACAGGATGCAAAGGCACAACGATGACGACTTCGAGGTAGTAGTCAAAATCCTGGGACACGAACCAAAAACATCGGCGCGAAAGACCCTTGAAGCTTTGTGGATAAATT
The DNA here is from genome assembly GCA_019055375.1 of Parelaphostrongylus tenuis. NCBI lineage: Eukaryota > Metazoa > Nematoda > Chromadorea > Rhabditida > Metastrongylidae > Parelaphostrongylus > Parelaphostrongylus tenuis. Next base: position 247,706 of record JAHQIW010007345.1, read on the forward strand.
CCAGAAACCCGCAAATGAACAAAAAGGGCGAGTGCCTTAACATAACCAACCACATGGCACCTTATCTCAGATTGATTTTCTAGCATGGGTCTCAGATGGCACCTATCCATAATTTGACCTAGTGACACGGGGGCGGGCTCATACGTCACCTTGGGCGCTAGCAACATAGGTAGTCCCTGAATTAGATGGTAAGGTGAGTGGTTTCCCCGAATTAGTTATCGCTTATCAACACCGTAGATTTTCAATTTATTTATTTATTTATTTTTTCTCTCACAGTATATAGTCATATAAATAACGCTACAACGATTGATACGTTCAGGCTCTGAAGAAGGCGTATTTGCCGAAACGTCAGGCACAAGCAAACGCGAAAACCCATCGACTGGAAAGAAGAACAATCGATTGGGGAAAAAGATACCAACCTCGTGAAGCTCTAAATAAAGATTAGTTTTTTAAGCTTTTCTTATCAATCTCCATGAGAGTTTTGGTTCTTTGTGATTATAAGGGGACAAATGAAAAAGCGACCTCATTTGCAGGAGAGAAATTTCTCGTAGGAGTGTTGGTAACCATTTGAAAGCTGAGATTTCAGCCTACAGCCCTACATTGCCAATCTTCAAAAACACCCACTTATAACGCTGTAGAATGCAAAAAGAGCTATGTCTCAGACGCGCATGTTTCTCGCCAGGCAGAGCTATTTCTTTTAACTATTAGTAACCCTACAATAGCGTGAACGTTTCTGATTTCGTCGCTATGCTTATATCCTGAAAAGACTGTTTCAATGAAGCGCAGAAGGTAAAATAAGCTGAATTTTCATCTGTGATCAAGATGAACTTTGGCCAATTTGCGTGCTGGCTGAGGCGGGCAATAGACTTTGCACCGATCACGTTGTTGCCTCAGCAAGCCGCACGTGAGTTGGCCAAAGTTCACATTGGTCGCAGATGGGAATTCAACTTATCTTACCTGCTGCGCTTCAGAGCAGCGGTCTTTTAAGGACTAAAGCACAGCGTTGGAATCAGAAGAGATTACGCTATCGAACGATTGCTGTTAGTCCGAAGGTAGAGCTCTGTCCGTAGAACTATGCACCTCTCCAACGCAAGAAATCTCCTTCCGTAGCAGCGTCAGAAAAGGGTCTTTCAAAGAGCGGCGACGTGGGGCTGTAGCCTGAAGCCTCAGCTTTCGAATGATTAGCAACACTCCTACGTAAAGCTCCTCTCCAGAGAGTGAAGTCGGTTTTCCATTTCTTCCCTTAAAATCAGAAAGAACCCAAATTTTTTTATTTGCATAGCATATGCTTTAGAGTTACATTCTCTCAAAACAAGCCATAGAAGTGTACATTATAAATTGAAAGTTTATTCTTTTCGCGATTATGTGGTTTTCCTGTTGAAAATCAAAGATTTTTAAAAGGCGTGGGGATTCTTTTTGCCAAAAAAAACATTTATGGAAGTTTTCTCGGTGATGATATATTCTCTGCGACATAATGTCTCTAACATATAAACTTTACTATATGACTGCACCAATAAAACTGCTGTGACGTTTAAGCAGCAAGCTAATTACTTCGAGAGAAAAACGTTTTATTCTTTTCGCTGCTGCAAAGCGCTGAGAACGCTTTCGAGAAAGTAGGCCCTTTGTTAGAATTGCCGTTTTCAAGCTATTGGGTTTTTGCAGAAGTATTTGTGCTTTAAGACTTGCTGAAACTGCAAATTGGTACTTCGCTTCAAATGGCGATAATGGCAGAATAGTTGACATGGAGTCTTCTCCATCATCTCTTATAGTCTCAAGAGGATCAGTTTTGATAAAATTTCTTTTCCCTTAACTTCTGATCAAGGTGGTACAGAAGTAATTGCGGTTCATGCATTGTGCAAACGAGTCTTCTCACGAAACCTCTTAGACCACCATGTACTGTAAGGTCATAAAGAGTTCTTGGGCAGAATGCGTTGTTGATATTGCGAGTTGTCTCTGTGCTATACAACTCATCCTAATCTCATAATTCGAAACCGCAGTTACTTTTGCACCGTCCTTAGTTTGAAATAATTATGATATATATAACAAAAAATATGACATTAGCAACCAGACATAAAGCTAGAAATGCGCAATGAAATGATGTCATATATATGAGATTGTATTACAACGTCAGCGGCGCAGCATTTCAACAAGATATAAGCCGCAGTTACTTATTTATCAACTTGATCTCAAGTGATCACTTAAGCTTATTGAAAACTGTATCCAGTAAAAAAGCCTTGAAATAACCGTGTATCCAAAATTACGCAAACCGTGCGCAAAGGGTTAAATGAAGTAGTACTATCATCCGATCGGCACAACTTGCTTTCTGACAGTGTGAAGCTCTTTGCTTGTTTTTGTTGTATATCCAAAATCAATTCAAGAAATGACATATTGATGATGTTTATTATTGATTGCTACTGATTATTTTTTATAATTCTGACCGATTGAGTTTCTATGTAGAGTTCAAAAAAATGAACGTTGGATGGTTTTTCCGACTTCTTGAGTTCATGTTGGCAGAGAGCATTCATCTAACAAATGCTAAATTCGTTGTTACCCGTGAGATGTGAGGTTGATTTATACCAAGTTCTTACTCTATTTCAAAAAACATGACTGATTTACTAGAGCTTCAGAAATTTATCCATGATGTTCAATGCAGTGTTTGTGCGAATTAGAGAAAATTTTCCAAATTTGCAAGCTTTTCGGAATATGCTTCTTAATAGAATGAGGAATTCATCAATAGCGTACTCGCGCCTTTTGCGCGTCACCATTTCGACATTCAAGGAGAATGAAGACAATGCAAACAATGCCCTCTATTGCCAGTCTTCTGCTATGAAATATGATGAATTTTTTACTCGCTCTTTCGACCGCAATGTGTCCCAATGCCTCAAAGCGCCATTGCACTACTTTTCATATACACAACATGAATTTCTCCAGATATGATTTACTCAATGCAAATGTTTCGAATAAAGACCATAGCAGATATAACAAGTAAGCTGGCACATTTTTACAACGATAATTTCGAAATTCTATAACGTAGATCGAACAGAAACTTAACAGTCGTTTGAGTCTACTGGAGAACGCACGTTTTTCCAAGCGACGTAAGTTCGCTTCCAAATTGATTTTATTTTTGCGGGTTTCAAATCATCAAGGAATATAGTCTCACGATAACAACTTAGATCAATTTAACGATTAAGAAATAGATTTTGGAATAGTGTACATTCACAATAATCCAAGAATTCTTTCACGACTTGTTAAGTTAAATAACGGCCAATTTTTTTTTTGTTTTCTTGCGGCTTTCAAGTACCATTAATGTCTTCAAGTTCTCATCTCATATCTTGTTATCATCTCAATCAAGACTAAGGCTTTTGATACAAATGCAGCTACTGAAGAACACACTCCAAGTATAAATGTTTTACAAGAAATTCATTTTATTTTACTATCTTAATCCGCTTTCGTGGGTTGTAATGACCTGACCATCTCTTCCGAGGACAAAGTGCGCAATACGCTAGAGAATTGGCTGGCTCAAGGATAGAGTGACACTCATTGATGAGCATTACGTATCACTTTTCTGAAAAAGAGCATATTCGTCAAAAAGAGAGATGCAACAACATGTTTTGATCCATTAATATTAATCTTCGGTTCACTATGGACTTTGCTTCGCAGAGCTATCTTTACCAAGAAATTGGACAGAAATCAGGCATTCAATCAAAAGCTTGAAGATGAGATTACTTTAACACTTTATTTCCGAAAATTATAAGAACAGTTGATATTGTATAATGCTTAAAATTTTTGTTGAAAAATTCGCAAGCCATTGATGTTGAATGATGACGAGAGGTGTCATCAGTTTCATTTTAGTAGCCGAGATGCTACATTTTAGGACAAAAATTCGTAGCTATAGAAACTGGTTCACGAAAAATATTGAGCCATTAAAGAAATTAGCACCGACCTAAATTGGGGTAGCGAATGCAGAGATGACAAATGATTTCATGCCGTTACGAAATTGAAGGTTTTTCAACATTATGCCATAATTTTTCAATAGCTAAAGGACTTGATGGGTTGACGACATGCTAGGATTATGGAAGAGTCTGTGCTCAATAGCTCAAGGGGATTAAATTGTGTGTGTTTGTGTGTATATGTGTGTTGTCTGCGTGTGTGTGTCTATTGTGTATGTAGATGTATGTATGTATGTAACTATTCCTCTACATAATTCAAGGCAAAAGAATGGGCTTGTCCAAAGAAATGTCACTTGTAACCTTTTTGAGTGTAGAGTATAACTCTTGTTGGTCTATACAATTGAAGAGTTATAACTGACTCACTTCGCGCAGCTTACCGCGTAACTCATAGATTGCTTAATTTTTATTAACATCACAGAAAAATAAGAGATTTAAATGTTTATCATTGAATCATGTTTAGCTAAGGGCCTATCAAGACAGTCTACTAGTAAATCGTCCTTCTTGAAAAGTTGGAAAGATTAGTAAATCCGACTTGCACAATCGAACAAGCGAAAAGATTTGTAATGCAGATCATCTGATCTCTTCATTGTGTAAAATTCAGGAAATACTAGCGTTTTTTTTCAAACTTCATAAGCGCTGGATATTCTCTCAAACGATAATTTCTAAGTATGATTAAAATAAGGTAGTGCAGCGTTTAGTGATTATCTTGTCCATTCTACAAATGAAATAAAAATGGTAGGATATCTCTGCGAGTTTTATCATCGATACAGTGTCGTTTACATCAGTTTCTTTTATTCTGCATAATCAAGTCGTTCTGATCTTGTTCTCGTTTCTCAGTAGGACTGCTTGAAGTTGGCAATGAATTTTTATAGCCGCTGGGGCATAGACGAGATTGCCGTCGTCAGACTCACAATGATTTTTATCGGCTCAGAGAAAAAGGATAGTCTTTATAAGCTTGAGATTAGCTGGGTATTTCCTTCTTCGTGAAATACTCTTATGGGGGTTAACATTGCTGCGCCTTGATTCGCTACCATTTACATGGTAGAGGTGATTTTTAGAAGGGGTTTTCGATGTCGAAACAATGACCGTCTACCGTCCAAAATATTGAGACGTGCTTATGCTCGTGTGGAGTTTCATCATTTGCAAAGAAAATATTTGTAATACATAAAATCTCTGATACAGAATAAAAGCCTTCTCACCTCGATCAAATTCCGGGCTTTTAGAAGGCGTATATTTCCACTTTACTACTCCCTGGCTCGGATTTTGAACACGAAATCGAATGATTTAGAACGATATCATCTAGCAGGACATGATGGTGTTCCCCATCGTACTGCCTCGGTTTTAGCTTAGAGATTTTTTGCTCATTTGCAAAACGTAAAAGATCGAAAAATCGGATGAACTGAAGAAAATTCTTTCTGCTAAAAACATGCGCAAAATTTTCTGCAATTATCTAAGAAAGAGGGCAGATCTCATTCGATAAATCTGTCTAAATTCAACTTCTGATGCATTCTAGTGATTGAAAAATTCCCCTCAATGGTCGAAAAAGCAGCTTCATCTGGAAAGAGTCTAAGAGTACTATCATCCCTGCTTCCGATATACATTCCCCAGCTGCCCATTTACATGCGATGGGGTTATCAGGAAAGCAAAGCGTATGTAAATTTAAAAACTTCCCGCCTTTCAAGTTCGTATGCTTTGTTTTGTCAAAGCTTTAGAAATGCGCTTTTTTGTGTCTTTGCTGAAAAGTTCATGCTTTCAATACTTTCTTTCATTTAAACGATCCTTGTGGACGCATTGTGCGGATTCCAACGTTTTTTATTGGTCTCCTATATTATCATCCCCACTATCCATGAAAGCGTTCAAAGTTGGTGTTTGGCCTATTCTTTCGTGTTTGCGTCTTCTTATTGGATATCGTTGTATGTTAATTCAATCACTTTGAGTTCCTAGAATAACTTTGATAGATTATCACCAGTTCTTCACCGCGGATAGTCGCCGGCTTTGAGCAGAATGTGAAGAACCTTCTTTAAACAGGTTGGGTACTACGTTTTAAGTGGAGAATGGAATGGTTGGTCAGCCTGAACAGAGTTGAACCACTGATGGCGTATTGCGCTGCATTCTTACCACTGCGCTTGCTAAATCATCATATAATTTTAAACGTTGGAAACACCGAACCAGCTTATCTGAATTGCTCTCGATTTACCTCTTAGTACCATTTACATTTATCAGTTATTTTTCTCCAAGCATCTTCGGTTCCAATAGAATTTCCATTCGTCTTCTCCCACTCATAATCGCAAATGACCATCATAACACTCACTAACTGGCGCATAGGTAATGACTCAAGCTGAAGGGCACAGACTAAGACGCCTCCACTTTTCGTCATGTCATCATGTAGAAAGGAATTTCCTCTTTCGCTTCTCTTCCCAAATTCTCCAATAAATATTTTTGCTCCTAATCAATACTGGTTCCTTAATTCATTTGTTTGGTAGTGTCACAATCAATCTCGGGTACTTTGACGAAAGAAATCGCGACATGTACTACGCTCTCCCTTCACTTCATCATTTTGTCAACACTACTTGCCCAGGGAATAGCTTGTTTAAGACCGAATTTCGTATTCTCGTTAGTAAACTGACCTATGGAGCTAACGCAACCGTCCAGGAAGCAGCTCAAAATATGGACATGAACTCTCAAACACCTCCCCCATTCTGATCGATATGTAGCAATTGTGCGCCGCCTCGTCTCCCATGGCGGGAATATCTCTCCAATCTGTTCAGTCTCATATCTAGAGTTCATTAGCATACTAAGATAGAACCAATTTGACCTGTAAAAGTTCTATATGAGCTCAGATAGGGGCAAGCAAGAAGCACACATAACTAACCGTCCTTCTGAACCATCCGATTATCCTTTACTGGTCTTTGAAATATGTGATCTTTCCAGCAGAGTTATGATGATGAGGGTGTGGCTTGATATTGGAACGAGACTGGCATGCACTTTTCATCGCCTTTTCCTTAGACACCCGCTTGAAACGCGACGTTCCTGAGCTCAATGCGCCCAATTTGCACTACGAACTATGCTCGCTTACTCGCAACCTCACGACAGCTCGTTGTAAAACTACTTTTCAAATGTATTGAATCCCTCATATCAGATCCGATATTCGATTAGAATCTCCAGAGGCTTAGCCCTATGGTGAAAATGTTTGGATCATCTGAAGATAACATCCGTTTACGAAAAAAGTAGACAGTCATCTGGAAATTGCTCCTACTTCACCTGACTTTTCTCTTGAATCCTCACTAATTCATTTCCCTCAAAAGAGTGTGCTCAAGTACAAATCTCAATAGAAAACTGATGATTCTAGAGAAAACATCTGCTGTAGATGACATTCAGGTAACTTATAGGAAGTGAGATTTTTTACCAAGGCTGTCGATGAATTCACACCCAACATAAGTCTTTTCTATTGCTCAAATCTCTCAGGTTCCTATGCTCTGACATTCATTCGATCCCTTCAGATAACCGATCTGTGATATCGAGTAAAAAACATGTTGTAACATAGCTTTTCACTTTTACGTAGTGCATCGTTCAAATGTTTCTGAATAATCTCCACTTTTCAGGTATACATAGGTCGCTTTTTCAAATGTTACAGCTCTTGTTCTTCGTTGCTGTCGCTTGCTTTTACTCCTTCACTGTTTAAATTATTCTCTTAGGCATCAGCTGTGGGCGACCGAATTATTCACGTCCTACATAATGCGTCGATGAATGGGAAACCATCACACTAGTACGAAGCGCCGAGCTGAAGAGGTACACTTTCTCTCAGAAATAAAGGAACAGCTTCATACTTGAACATTATTGCCTGCTATAGGGTTCTTGAAAGAGTAGACAAATGACATTGTTGATAGAGTTGAGTGACATGTAAGTCTGCAAATTGAGTCGTCCAATGAAAAGAAATATATTCCAGCGCACTTTAATGTGGTTTGTTACGAAGGCAGAAAAAAAATCAGTCTTGTCTCTTCCAATTACGCACCATTAGTAATGATATGTTGCAAACTAAGCAGCAAAAAGGAGCTTGTGTTGCTGGAATTTCAATCCTAAGAATATCGCGGACAAGGAAAATTGATGATTGTCTCACCGGTCATCCTTAATTGATTAGATAACAAAGACAGAAAATAGCAAATGCATGGTTCTCGGGGGGATCCACTGCAGTGAACGCATAAAATTACCACAAAGAAACTACGTACTTGCATGTACACTCAACTGGTCTTGTAGTGGTAGTGCACATCCATAATATAGGTACGCGCGTTCAACTACAGGCTTGGAGTCGAAAGGGTTGCATATCACTCAACGTCCTTGGATATAAACTATAGAAAAGCTCTCATCTCTGATCAATTCCTGAGAAATGCACCATGATTCATCTTCAATTTTTAGCTTCCTTTGAAATGTTTGAATGTATATCTGGCATTTACAATGACTCGCGGTGGCTAATGCTATCAAGTCAGTGCTGCCATCCTCCGACAAGTCTGTTACCACTTCACCGGCCTCAGAGGGATGAGGGCTGGTGAGCCTGGAGCGCGGGATTGAACCATCGACTATCGATGGATGCATATGCGTGTCGCAGAGCACCTCTAACCAATACGCCACCCGCGCTCTATCCTTGGATTAATAATTACAAAATCATAACACTTCTGGGAATTCAAAAATCAAGAATTCTTCTAGATTATATTTCCTTTCTTAATTAAGCCCTTAGCACATTGGTGGTAGCAAAAGATCTATTCAGTTAACGTTTCGACACGTTTGGTCCTCTTCAGTGTCGATGATTCGAGTCGATTTCCCATAGTTGTTCGCCCTCATTGTCTGTTCTTCTCCATTCTTGATCGAATCGAGACGATGAAAAACACTACAACGAGGTCGAGGAACTGTAGGCAGTCAAGTCGAATAATCAGCTCTGAAGAAGACGAAGCCGCCAAAACGTTAGCCGAATTACACTTTTATTTGAAAACTCGTACTACAGGCTTGATCAACAAAGTAAATGTGCTTGATTAATAATGCTGAGGTCAGAAGAAATAGTTTACTTTATATCATACACTTTTCAAAATTATGTAAAGCGAAGTGGTCTGTTTTCATAAGGCTTTAGGAATGATAAGAGTCTTGGTGATTATTTTATGAGTAGTTTACTTGTTGGACAAGATTTTGTTTTTCTAGAGTCTCAAGAACCTGCTCAGGCAGCCCTTCATGTCACCTTCACTTTGTTATCAGTGGCTATGTTGTTTGAAGGATAATATTAATTCTTGAGGTTTACTTTTGATAGGGCTTCTAGACGAAGGTCTCTAACTCTTGTTTCCTCACTTTGAGACACCTACCAAAGGATGAACCTCCTTTTGTAAATCGCATTTCGACATCGTATGCTCGACACTGTTACCACACTGTGATATATCTCCAATTATGCTTAGAGTATAAATCTATGAAAAGAGAAAGAGCGTACATGAATTAGTGTGAGATACAAACACGGATGCTGCCCCGAACACTATGGATGAACCTCTATGCAGTTCAAAAAACTTAAAGAAAAATAAAGTATTTGCTACTATGTTTTGTTTTTGAATACATTTTAAAGGACCTGTCATCACAATTTGCTGTGCTGATTACCATACAACTTGCATTTGAATCGTTTCCTCGCATTCATCCTCTTCAAAGGTCTTCGAACATCTCACGTATTGCTTTGGCTGCTACTTGAGAATTTCGTCTTTTTTATGAATGTTGTGGAGCGCCGATCGAGTCGATTTTCCTTGAAATTTTGGAGGTCTTCAAACAAAGGCGCTTGTTGATTGAGCAGAAAAGGATTTTTGGAAAGTTGTCGAATCACTCCTTACTTATTACTTTACTTCCTGCTATACTCCTTACCAAACACTGCACTACCCTGCCTCCATAAAGGGGTTTTACATTTTTTCACCCTCCTTTGATAAGAGTATCTTTATTTGACGGTTACTCACACTTGTTTATTATGGTATGGAGCGTAGAAAAATTAATTTATCAAATAACAATAGTGCAGTTGAATGCAGAACAAAAGTTCCAGGAGCTCCATGTGGTGCCATCAAAGAGAGCTTGTTTCCACGTCATCAACCCATTCGAATGCTCCGATAGCTCGCAAAAAAAGAAGCGGAAGGCTTTAACAGTACGACATTTTAAGTTTTCTGAATAAGGCATTTTTTTTAACGAGATCATTTACAGGACCATGGTAGCTCGAGTGAGGGAAAGAATCGAATTCCGAAGCTTTTCCATTCGTCCGCTAAGAAACTCGACTTGTTATTGCGATCGGGTATGTGCTTTCTGATTAGTTAAATAGTTTTTTTCTAAACATCTGGAAATTCTGTCAACTCCAATAGAGTGTTTTCTTGGCAGCAGTTAAGACGTAACAAATGTTTTCATATTGGCTCCCACTGTGCAGACTTCTCCAGCAGTTGCGGTATGCAAATAGAGCCAACTGTTCTATGGCTTGTCAAACAAATAGGCAACTGATTTCAAACGCATTCTCAGTAGGATTTGTCATTCCTAAAGTTTGTCAATGAATGAACCCTGGCTGTAAAACGCTATTGTAGCAACAACGCATGAAGATCATAGCGCTCCTTGGATTTATAGGGATTGATTAATTGCTACATCTTAAAATTAGATAAATAGGGTTTATGGAATATTGGATCATTGGTAATATGTCAAAACTGTTTCATATAATATAAAATCTTCGGAAAACATGAAACACTTACATAACTGTTTCATTGCTGCTTCGATTTCCTTCGTTTTTTCCAACTATTACATGCGCCCTTTTTAATCATCGAGTGACTCCAACGTCTCCATTCGTCTTCGCCAGACACTAACGTTTCTATGCCTTCACGTCATGCTCAAAACATACGAATAAAATCAGGCCTTTTCTAAGGACGATGCACGCTGGTCCATCGATCTATGCCGTGACATATGTTCAATGCGTTGTAGATTTGGGTTGAATGTTTTGAGTCTCAATCGCTTGCTACCTTGCTTTCACAGGCAAGAGCACCTCTAATCGCGATAAGGAAGCGATCAAGCTCTGTGAATAATTACTTCGACTAGTATCGCTATGATGGATATGTCCTTCAATCTTGTTTCACTTTACTTTACATTACTGAGAGGGAAATTTAAATTTTCCTCGAGGACTGGTGACTAACGGTTTAAAAGATTCTTGAATTTATCCTTTTATCATTATTTGAGCCAACATGTCATGTGGTCTGGTAAGGACTCTTGTAGAGCCCGAGACACGTGTTTCGTCCTTACAGACTCATCAGCCGGGCAGAACTCGTCGTCTGTCGATCTTTTTATAGTCAGTTCTCTCGGGAGCGTCACACTCCTTTTAGAGAGTTATCGACGACGTACGCTTTACACTCTATGTCAAATGGAACATTCACCTAACACAGAGTGTTGTGCAGTCGATTGCTCATTGGCTGATACTTTTATCATAATTATACCTTGACATAGAGTGTACTGTACAAGAGCCCTTACCAGACCACATGACATGTTGGCTCAAATAATGATAAAAGGATATATTGAAATTTAAGCGTGGTCTAAACAAAGTACTCGAGATGAAGGTATGATTCTTGAATTTTCACATGCAACCCTGAGGACAGTCCTAGAACTTTATGCAAAAATTTCATCAATGACTCAATCACAAGCTGATAAAGATATAGCATGTTTTGAGCTGATGAGTCTAGTGGCACAGAGGCGCCTGCTTCGTCCTATCGGATCACATCATTGCCACCATCCTTCGGTTCAGCCGATCCTCTGAGGTTGAATAATCCTCTAAAGGAATCGACACCGAGTAGAAATTCACCTCAAGTCATATCCTTATGATTATATCCTTATCTGATTATATCATTTTGAGCGGGTTTATGAAAAGCGATCGATAGTTTAATCACCAGCGACCTCTATGGAAGATTAGCGGTTGCGGAGGTCAGTTGATACAGTTATTAACTATAGAAGGTGTATCGCATCATGTAAGTCATGATATTGGCTTGAAAGTGGGAAACTTAAATGAAGTAAAGTGAATGCTAGTCGTTCTTTGATCCTTAAATTATACGGTAATTGTGAAAGTGCTTTTTGGCAGATGGGAGGAAAAGATTCAACAGCACGCCTCTACCTTTGTCAGTTAGCCGGGTTACCCTGGGTTACTTATTTCGACTGATGTGTAAGCATTCTAGTCTTCTTCAGAGGTGCTTTCAGCTGTCCAATATGGACACCTGAAACATCTTTATACAAATGTCCATACCATTTATGCTGATGCTCTTGTACGACTTTTCACCATTCTCTATGGCGACTATTAGCGGTACTAAATACGGCAATCCTGTTGCATTTGTTTGTTTACATTGCGTTGTTATGTTTATAATCATGGCCCTCGGCAGTTGAGCAAGAAGTCAAACGGCATGTAATGTTGCACTGGCATATTTGAGGAACGGATAAGTGGCCTTGTCGGCTGGTCCCAGCTTGCCTGCTGTTAGACACATGCAGCCTCATACCGTTGAAATCGTCCTAATAAAATTCGTTTCTCAAATATACTAAGAGATTTTGATAGACCACTATATTTATGGAAATCTTGTCACACTTAACTTCATTTGGAGAAATCATTTTGTGAAAAATCTTATCATTTATACAGAAATTGACACATGTATTAATCTCCTTAGTTCAGTTTCTCTTCATAAGATCAAAAATTGAGAGTTTATGATGGATTTGGCAAGAAGATTATTTGCAAGAGCTTTTCCTCTGGATTCGGCGCTAGCATAGAATTATGGCGCTTCGGTATCCTAACACTGACTGCTCATCACTAGATAGCTCATAAAAGAAATAGGTTTTATGGATTCTGATGATGCCGCTCATTGTGATTCAGAAAATCACTCGAATATAGCATCTGTAATTTTGAACAAAATTTGTCGGAGTGCACATTATCGGATTCTCTGAGAGTTTAGGAACTTTATACTAATATCTCGTTGAGGTTAAGGATCATCGGTATGACTATGATGACATTTAAAAAGTATTGGTTCTTTATCTTTGAGTTAATAGCACAAATTTGGCAAAGTTTATGTAGTTAGTTTCGAAGTTAACCCTAATTCAAAGGCTTTGAATACAGCCCTTAGTAGCGAAATCTTTTCACTGTTCATGAAATTAAATCAAAAAAGCTTTCTGATGTCTTGAAATCGATCATTTGGCTAATCAGTGCTTATCAGGTTGACTTCACAATGAAAGGTCTACCTATTAACTTTTTTGCCTCCAGTAATCTTCAAGAATATAATTATGTGAGCGATTCTGACATCAATTTCCTCATGTTAATATAACATTTTGCACTTGCATTGACACAAGACATTAACATCAAGTCGGAACTTTTGTGGAGTGGAATTAGTAGAGAAAAAAGAAGCAGTACTGGGAAAAAGTTATGATTATTCATATCACTTTCCTTCGGCAGGATTCGGCGAGCATATGAGAGCGCGAAGTCAATCGCTAGTGCAATTTCAATCAGAATCGAATTCTACTGCTGAATCTGCTTTATCGGAAAGAAACCGTGAGTTGGGCGCATATAAATGATTAATACACGATTTCTATATTTTGCACATATGAGTATATCAAACTTTCAAACAGAGAGCAGCAATACGAATGTTCGTCGAAAAGAATTTCCCATTCCGTGGCTGGAAGCGCTGTTTCTTCCTGAATTTCCAGCACGTAGTAGTGTAGGGGAACATGATTTCGTGGTAAGTTCTGATTAAGTATCAATACAGCCTCTTTGTCAAGTTACTCATAGAGGATAAGAAGTTCTGAAAAAGGGCAAATTGAGCATTCATCTTGTTTTCTATAATGAGTAGCTTATAGTGAGGTTTTGTTGTCGTTTAACTAGCGAGAAACTAATAGTAGCACCTTTGTTTCACATTTTTATAAATTTTTTCTCGTTTCATTAAGATTTCAAACGAAGTGGGCAGCGGTTCATTTGGCCGTGTCTACCGAACCATCGCGAAAAGTAACCCAAGAGGAGTCTATGCTATGAAAATTCAGCACAAGTCCTTGATACTTGGAAAAAACGCTGTTCAGCAAGTACGACGAGAAGTTGCTGTGCAGGTTGTTACCCATTCAATACTCCGGAACTCCAGTACTTTTACTGTTATTTTTTGCTGTTGTGATGTTACATATATACCCAAGAGAATTGAGTGGTGAGCAAAAACACGACCTCAAGCAGAAATCGAACCCCGTTTCATCCATACCGCAGACGCGGGTTCTGTTCCCGCCTGAGGCCGTGTTTTTGCTCACCACTCAATTCTCCTAGGTATATATGTTGCCTATTTGTTTATAATAATTCGCATGAGAAAAGATGAAACTCATAAAGCTGACCAACGTTGGTGAAATGCACCTGTGCATTTCATATCTCAGCGCGACTGACGGACGCTGTGGACAATCATTCAATATGCCAACCAAAGAGTGGATGTAAGCTTTGTTGGATGGTGACAAAAGTAATTTTGTCAGTACTTTTGCTAGAATATAACTAAGCTTCACTCTGAATTGTAATTAATTGAATAATCAACAAGGTCTTCGGACAGACGTGAGAGCCTGCTGAATAGCTGAGTAGTCACCATCCATTGTGAATTAGCTATAGCTTTTCATGAACGGGACTGTCGTCGATCTGCCGACCTCGGATTTATCGATGAGTTAATTTGTCTGGAGTACAGAATCCGCAAAACCGGTTACCGTACTTATATCTTGAGGCACCTATACTCATCGGTTCTAGACATAATATCACCATTCTAGTCTGTTTTGTATTAGAGCTACTGTAGCTTCAAAACTAAACAAGCCATTTAATACTAGCTAGACCCGAGATTACGGCGTTTTCCATGGAAGAGGTTGAAGAACAGTAGAGAACTCCAAATTATTTCTGCATTGTTATGAAGATCGAATAACATAAGTAATGAAAAACACTTGTTATATCCACCTTAGCTGGCCGTTTGGTACGTTAAATGATGAATGAAAATCTAAATTCAGTATGCCTGTAGAGTTCACAAAGCTTGTGTATCACTTTTGTACCATGTGACTGTTCACGTATTTGTTATAAAGATGTTGAAGCAGTTTACCTGAAAGAGCCAATTCATTTTTCGTAATACTTTACAGGCATTTCATAATATTCCTCCAACGGTCGATCTCAAAACTCTTTTTTCTCGCTTAAGAGAGAAATAGAAACACATAAACTAGCTTTATTAATAGAGAAGTAAAAAATCACAAAGCAGCTCAGGCAACGTTAATTTTTGTCGGTGATTTTAGCGACAGCTGTCATCATTCGTTTTCATCGCTCGTCTTTATGCTTCATGGCAGACACGATCGAAGCTGTTTACCGTTTTCCAGGTATGAAACATATTTGAAAACCGAGTTTCCTTCAACCTCGGCGTTGCCAATAACACGGCGTTGATTAAAAAGAACTTTATTCGACTAACGTTCCGATTATCCTTCTTTTTCACAGCCGATAATTTGATCTCATCGTTGTCTACAATCCAACTTCTTCAGTGTAGGATTGCTCGATTGAAAAGCCTCACTTGACTATTCCTCTAAAATTCTTTTTGTTATTTTCTTCTTCACCAGAAATTCCGTCCGCATCGTTAGCGGATAGGACAAAGCGTATTAAAATCTTGAAAAATTGATTTAAACCTTCTCCTTCAAGCTTCATTGGCTTAGAAGAAAACGGAGTATCTGAAACATTGGCCGAATCAAGTTTTCTTTATCAACCTCGTGCTATTGATTTGGCCAGGAAATAAAATGTGATTCACAAGTCTGTTGTTTTTATGTTTATGCATCTCTCTGTTGGTGTTATCGAAACTTATGACCTCACATCGAATCTTTTTGTTAGCGAATAACTAAACACTGTCGATGGAACTCTGTGAAATGTGAATGGGTTAATGAATGAAGGCCTTAGAAATAGATCTGCAAAACCTCTTTTTCAAAGACTAGATCAGCACAGCATTGTCCTCTCCTGCATGATGAGTAGGGACGTAACCGTACCTATAATTGTGCTTATTTGAATTCTTAAATACGAAGAATACATTTATTAAAATAAAACAGAATATTATTGATATGATTTTTCTTGTATAATGAGAAAATGTAATACAAAGAAAACCTTCTTGACAAGACAAACTACATTGTTCTTCTGGATATCTTTTTCAAAAACTTCTTTTATTTTGTAGTATCCAATTGGTGGAATCGGCGATATGTTCAGTTTGTGGCAGGAACATGGCGTTTTTCCCGAGAAAACCGTCCAAATATATGGTGCAGAGCTGGCTTGTGCTATAGGTAGAGATTACAGATTTTGGCAATAGTAGCATTTTATCATTCGCAAACTTTGGATTACAGGAGGCAGGTTTGAAGATGAAATTAGTAGTGTCTCCTCTGGGCCTCCTCTGGCCTAGATGTGAGGTGAACGTTAATTGGCGAGTGAGTCAAATTTGTTGCAAGAATCGTTACTGTTGCGCATCTTGTGTTTAACGAAACTTGCCTTAGATCTGAACTTTATACATTTATACTTGTGTTGAACAATTAAAAAAGGTACTGGAGGTCCTTTTCTGTTATCCGCAAGCAAACGAAAAACCGACCTCATTCGCTGGGCAAAAAGTTTTCATAAGAATGGTAATAATCATTCGAAAACTGAAATCTCTGGCTACAGCTGCACGTAGCCATTTTTTGAAGAGACCCTTCTATAACGCTGTTGCATACAAAATGAAATTGTGCTTCACACTTGTCGCACGCCTCTATTTTTATCACGCTTATACTTCGCTGGGAGCACGAAAAACATATGAACTTTTAGAGGAAATCTGTTTTTCTGAAATATTATGTAACTTATTGTTTATCTCGAAGGGTTTCTAACGAACTCCTTTAAATCTTTGTATTTGTAGAGCATTTATTTCTATGCAACTGCGTATAATGTACTCCCAAAGGCGCTTTGTGATACCTCAAGTGGTTTTCGGCTCCATTTCACGCATGGCCAAACTGGGACCCTCCATCTATCTTCTGCGATTGCGCAAATTGCCACCGATTTGTCTGGGAAGACAAAAACACCGACTTGTTAGATCAACAGATCGCCAAAAGTTATTGCATAAATCATGAATACAATCAGTGATCTCTATAATGCTGCAAATGCAGTGCAAATCACAGTACATCCCTAAGGAATCGATAACCATTGAAGCTCTCATGCTTCCGGTTTCTTGATGTTCTAATTGAAGAGCAAAAGATATTGCAGATTTTCTTCACAGTCACGATGTCATTTATCGAGATTTGAAGCTGGAAAATGTTACACTAGACTCAATAGGACACGTGAAACTAGTCGATTTTGGCTTGGCGAAACAGCTGAAGAATGGTGAACAGACAAATACTGTATGTGGAACCCTACAGGTAAGAACTATATGCTCTCCTAAAGACCGTTTGTAGTTGATGTTAGCTTATCGCAAGGCTTTCATATACACGTACGAGACTTGGATAAAGAGTGAAAATGGAATCAAGCCACTTCATTTGTTCTCGATATTTTTTGGGTAGATCTTTCATAGTTGCAGATCGTTGAAGTATTGTCGTAAGTGAGCTATGACTTTTACAGTATATGTCACCTGATGTCGCTTCTGAAAAGCCGTATTCGCACCACGTTGATTGGTGGTCTTTGGCGGTGCTTCTGCATATTGTTGTTACGGGAAAATATCCATATCCAAACGCTCATGCTACTCATCATCGTCACCTGAGGTCTGCTTTGAAATACCAGTTGAAACTTATTCAGTTTTATTAGTGCGTTATAAAGAGGAAAGGCTGAAGTTTCAAAAATTTCAAAAATGGGTGAGAGCATGAAAATGTATAGCTAAACCCAGGTGCTAATTTAATTCTTAAAAGAATAGCGCAAAATATCTTACCTGTGAATTTTCGGGTAATCTCATCCTGAAGAGAGAGAGGCATAAGTACTTTCCATAGTTCATTGAGAAAATTGAAAAAAAAAGTCGTTGCCTTAGAACTCCATTTAGCGGTTCGTTTCATGCTGTTATAGAATTTTTTTTTCTCGCTTGCGGATTTGTAACTACGTCACAATACTTTCAGATTTGTGGATTACAGCACTCCCGTGGAATGTACATCTGAGTTGGGCGATTTGTTTGATAAGGTAATGATCAAAAACTATAGCTTTTCAATCAATACTCAATAGCACCTTTTTCTCGATTTCAGATGCTTGCATTCCCCGCTAGTCGGAGGATACGGTCATTCAGCGATCTTAGATATCACCGTTTCTTTCTCTCAATTAATTTCGACGACGTCACTTCTCTCAAGGTACACTTCTAGACTTGAAATTTTTCATCAGCAGGAAGACAATTTACAAATTAGTAAAATCATCTACTGAGAGGGACTGAAAAATTAGGCGTTTTTTCCAATGCGTAAGTCTCCATGGGTCATTTAAAATATAAACTCTGTGAGCCGATGAAAGAAATAATTTCAGTGCAAGCCATTTTTGCTAACTTTCTTGGTGAGAATCACTCTTGCACGATTTACTTCAAAATTCGATATGTATTGCCAAAGAGCCACGAGCCAAAGAGATCTTCTGCTTTCTTTCACAATCAAAAAAAGTTGTAATACGGTTTTCTTCTGAGTAATACCTAGATCAGGTAAATTTGAATTTTAACCCATTGGAGACTGTCTAAACAAGCGTGAGAATGCAGCATCGGTAAATAGTTGTACCCCATTTGGCCGATAGCTAAAAAAGGTGAAGCTACTACGATTCTAGTATAGTCGTTCTACTGTTTGGTTCGCTAAATGGGAAGGAGAAAAGTATTTTATGCTAGGAAATATCCGTTATGATGAGAGAAATTTGAAGCATGGTTGATTGGCGCACGAACACTATGGCGTTCACAGAAAGCGGAGTAAGTGAAGAATGGATTAGAAAGCCAGAAAGTCTTTGTTACCTTAGTTCACCTATCGACCTCAATCATTTTCCTATCTTCCAATCCACGAACTTCTTTGTTTGCTTATTTCCAATCTATTATCTCTTGTCATATACTTTTAGCTCACTGCTTTCTCTTATTGCTTCAGTGAATCATTTTTTATTCTTACAACTAACATATTTCGTATTAAATAATACTTTTCTATTTTGCGGTTCCGATTATGCCACCGTCTAGTGTTTTCAGTACAATCCACTGCATGAAATTTCAAATAACGACAAAACCAGTTTCCAAGCGGACATTGACTGGAACAATGAGGAAAGTTTAGAGGATTTCGATGAGAATTACGAGGTTAGTCATTTACAACTCCTTGTTTTTCGAAAAGAAATGAACAAATTCACAGTCTTACTTGTGTTTCGCGCTTTATCTCGTCATAGTGGTGTCAGATTAAAATGGTTAGAGGTCCCATGCGATTCACTGATAGCTTTAGTTAGGTCATGCATCCTCAGCATCAACCCGTGCCTCCATCCCACCGTGCAAATTGTCACTAGGTTTGGAACTGGTTTCTTGAAAATGTCATTCCGCCATCCAGTTTAGCAATTCATTTAGTAAAAAAGAAAGAATTTTTAAGTCAGAAAAGACATAGTTCAGAGGCCAAAACCTTAGGCCAATTAATTGACGCTTGTACCGAAATCAGTACACGTTGTCGTGGGAGGTCCAGGGTTGTGTGAACACTATAGCATTCATATGAGGCTGAATGGGACGAATCAAATATGCACACTGCACTTCTGCTATAATTAGAGAAATCGGATGTATAGCGCATTCGTTAGAGATTGCCCGACGTGTAACGCTTTATCGTTCTTAGTTGATGCAGAATTCCGTTAATGTAATTAACTCTAGCCAAAAGACTGATCTAATCATATAGGCAGATTAGTGATGACTGAGGGTGTAGAAAGACCATAAAACTTTCCATGGGAAACTGCACTATCATTGAACGATATTTTTCTTTATATTTATACAGCAACATATTTCAGTTTGACAAGTTCAATTACTTCAACGATGTAATCTAGACTGGAGAATTTGGACCTTGGACAGAGCATTCAATCAAAACCATCTCTGCGCTGCATATTTGTCTAGTCTACATGTTTGTCCTGCGAATAGTGACTTCTTAGCGGGTTTTTATGATCGTTCGCTTTATTTCTCTCCACTTTTTCAGGTCTCTCTTCAGATCTTGTTGCGATATCACTAGAGTCAAAAGTTTAGTGTTATTCATGTAACAGCGTATGTCACTGACAATTCTTCTATCAAAAAGACAAAATGTACTTATCTTATTACTTATATCTATTATAGAAACTGGTGATATGCCTCGGTATGACGTGTGTTTGATTTCTCTCATTACCTCCTTGATTTACTCCTGCGTTCTATGTGTACTTCGAAAGCTTTAAAAACTGTTTACTGCACATTTTCCTCTTGATTTAATAAATGATAAAAAAAGCACTACAATTCAGTCCAGTTTATGCCACAAGTTTCATTTCAGCATTGATAACATTCCTATGACTTAATATCATAAGAAGTGAAGGAGTAATAGCACTTTTAACTGATTAATTAGCGACGTGACACATAATCATCGGTTCAACCCGTTTCTCCGGATAACCTCGCTTCTTACACTTCCATTGTCCGAAAACTATACCATAAATCAGAATTCTTTTTATTTGACCGCCTTTAGCGGTGTTGTGATGATATAATATACTCGAGGAGTTGGTAAAGATTGATGTGCAAAAACTTTTGCGTCAGCTGGGATTCGAACCTACATTTCACCTTTTCCGCGGTGCATGTTGACCCATTACACTACCAATGCCGTTATTGACACCACTTTACCATAAATGTTTGCGTTAATTAAGAACAATCAACTTAATGTGATGGCATGACCTCTCGAACAAAGTTGGCTTTATTTGTTGACGTCAAGGAATTTTCAAAGAGTATTCATTAAGTCGCATAGAGCTTTTTTCTCTGCCATTTGCAAGAAACAATAAGTTATCGTACGTGGATATACTTGACGTGGAACGACGTGAATTAGTCTCTTCTATACTTTACCGCTCACAGAAACTGTTCTCTGCACATGTCTATTCTTTTGAGGCTACAAATTTTCTCGTTGGAGAATGTAGTGCAATGGAGCCTATCACAGACTGCTCGTCTAAACGCAGGCAGAAATGTGCCCATTCTCCTTCTGAATCCTTAGGTCATTGCAGACTCTCCCTTGTAGAGTACTCACAGAATCTAAACTCCTTATCCTTCAACTAAAGATGAAATTAGATAACATATGACACTATTGAGGTCTATTCAACATACCTTATAAAATTGGCTATATGGGGCAGGTAAATTCGAAAAGAGTGACATAACAATCCCATCGATTACGGGAAAAATGCACGAGAAACCGAGACAACATGTTACCAAAACGATCAAACTAATTCAAACATAAAAGGGTGCAATGTTGTAAGGGAGCGCACACGGAGGTCAAGGTCAGTGTATAGCGCACGATGCGAAAAATTAGGTGCCGTCCTAAGTGTTGGCCAGGAGAAATTAGTTGTCATTATGTGGATCTCGGATGGCAAGATCAGCGCCAACGCTTTATTCTCCTACTCGTGTTATGACAGAACTAATGAGCTCACGCCTTAAATCCTGGATCTACAACCACACAGCTACACAATAATGTTAATTTTACGAAAAAGCAAGGAATGAAAAATGTTGTGAGAAATGAGATAAAAAAAGAAAAATACAAGGTGAGTTTATAACCTGTATACTTTTCACATCTTAGGTTGCCAGTGAGCGTTAGTATTGAGTTGTAGACTCAAACTATCAAACCTTTCTATAGTCTATAGCGTAAAGCATTTTTATGAGTATACTGCGCACGTAGTGATTGCCCAATCGGTGCATCGCATCTAGACTGAAATTAATGGAGAAGTACCTCTGCGATTGTCGGAGCAGTTATCCATGTTCCTGCATACTCGCCATTATTTCCTGTAGAATTTCATAGATTTTCGAAAGCACTGTTCGTTTTGAGATTTGAAAAACATCACACTTTTCTCTTTGTGACCTCCATGCGGAACTACGACTAGAAGCCAGAAGTTGATGATGTTTCGTTGTACGTTTGTTGGCATTTCAAAAATGCTAAAGTGACGTGACACCGTTTGGCAGTTCTGCGGGATACAGAACGGTCTTTAGGCGATGCTGATATCAGAGCAGTTGGAGTCCTGCATAAAAGACAATGTTGAGGGCGCTCCTTTATCCACACAATGGTCCACCTCACTCGATTCGTCTGTATGCGACAGCTACAAAGATCAACATTGCTAGAAGAACAATTGGTCTAGACACTCAACGCGAATCATTGGCTTTGACGATGACAAAACCGCTGAAACATTATCCATAATAATAAAAATCCATAAAAACCTTGTGTTAGCAGTTATCAATAAATGAAGAATATTGATCCGACGCCGAAATTCAATGAAAGCCGAAAACCTAGCTTTGAAATAGAATACTTTGACTTTTATTCACTGTCTAGCAGGATACGTTGTTACCTACAAGCACGAGAACGCTGAGATACGAGCAATACCTTGGAAAGCCTGGGTTGGGCTTCAAACCAGCAATTACCCTTGTGGAAGCTCACTGTTACCCACTGTATCACCGAGTCCTTGATTTGCTTTTACCTCATTCATTTGTTAACCTAATCGCAGCTATCAGCAATTAGCAGTAGTTAAAACTGATGCGGAGAGTCAAATCGACAATGAACTTAGTTAAATTGAAGTTGTCGCGATTACAGTGCCTTGATTTTTATCTCCTATCTATTCTCTTTGCATGAGACGGTACAATATGAAGATATAGAAAAAGAGACCTTCGGAAAGGGTGTTTAGAGGTGCAAAGCTCAATACGCATCATTTCTTAATCGAGCCGTTAATATGATGAGAAGCTCTACCATAAATCATTGCTATTACTCCATAAATTCAAAAAGTCCTGAAAATTTTCTACTATATATAATCTCCATGCATATCAGATAGAAACTACGAAATATGTTGAATTGAAAAATCGACTATCACTAAGCTTTGGCGTGAATGATCAAAACTATCCGCAAACTATTCTTTTCAAAGCTCGTGCAAGATTGGCATATCTTCTTTGAAACGACGACTAATGTTTCAGCGATTTGTCCTTCCCCAAATCCGACAACATACCATGTTAAGCTATGAGCAATCATTCAGTTAGCAAGCAGAACCTAATGAAAAGTCAAGCCAAAAATCTAACCAAATGTCTATTTATTGAAGGAAACCCGCCATTTGATTTTTATAGACGTACACTCACCGGTCCGTTATCACACACTATGATCAGTGAACCTTGTTCTTAACAGAGGAAGAATGAGAGATAAGGAGCCATATCACTTGTGATATTGAAACACGTTTCACTCCTATCTATTTTCAGATTTCTCAGTTTTGTCCGAAAATACTTGAGATTGTTTTCCACGAAGGTTTTTGACCATTGCCCCACGATTTTCAGAAACCTCAGAGCCCTCACCGCTGTGTCTTTCTGCCTTATGAGCATTTAGCGGAGTACTTGTTCGAATTCTCGTCTTTCTATCACGATGTTCCTTCATGAGCACGTAAAATGATATATACCATTTCGCCGATCTATTCATCGCCACATGTTTTAGAAAGAACAGTTATCTTGTACCTCAGCTGTATTGCACAGACGATAGTTTAGGCTATCTTGAAACATTTGGCTACGTAATGTGTTAGGTGCAATTTCTATAATGCTCAGAGAGGTTTCAAACCACTTTTTAGACACTTTTGAAAGCGGCGCTTATTCCTCATAATCTCTTCCTGATCACCTAAAGTCTTAAGAGAGTCATGAGCTGCTGAATAAACAAGCCATACGAATTTATTTTCTCTTGCTTTTTTATCATTAACTCGTGAATGGCTTGTATTGCAGCGCCATTCGAGAGGTTTGTTTAGAGCGATGTAACATCAAGTAAATCCATTGCTTGCGTGCGGTTTAGCTACGCACGAGGTAAACGGCTTGGGAAATTTACATGTTAAGGAGCGGTAATATGAGGCTGAGAAACCATTTATCATGTTCTTCGAGCCACCTACACAACTCATGATTGGTCTGATCTTGAATGTTGGAAAATTGGTGTTTGGTAGAAGCAATATCACATTAGAGGTGAATTTGCATATTTCTGGTCTGGTCCTTGTGGGCGGCATGCACACAATAGTGTGCACACTTAATTGGAGGCTTTTTATTGCCGGGCAGGGCTTTTTGACTAAACTTCAACCTAAGGAGCCATTCGATGGCGTAAGAAACAAGGTTTATTCTCTATTTGGCGTCTGATAAGGTCTTCTTAGTGCACTGTAGGAGTGGAAATATTTGTGTTTCACCTTTTGCGTTCTTCTTTTACACGGCTAAGGTCTGCGGATGGCTTTTTGTTAGAATATTGGTGGCTATTTGATAGCCTAAATCGTTATGGAACTGCGACTGGATTTTCTTCTGAAGAGGTTTTTACAGATAGTCATGAAAGCGAAGAGAAGAACAAGTAGCCTGGACAATGTTTTGGATTCGAAGCGATAGCTCGTTATTGGAACTTCATAGAGAATTTAATTTGTAATTCAAAATAGGAAATACAAAGCTAGTACCTATAGAATAACAGATTGGAGTCTCTTCTCCAATTCTGATAAAAAAACGTTGAGGATTTTGCGAAACCGAAAAAAAATCTCCAATCAAATCAAAAATCGCGCACCTCTCGAGTCGCTCTGCGCATAACGATTTCATTTGCTGGCCCCGAAAGTGTACGATTTTGGCTATTTATCTAGAAACAATTTCTTTAGTTTGAATTTTGTCTGGTTTTTTTATACTCTTTAACATCACAAATTTCTCTACACGATCTGTGCTTTGATTCCGATTTTCTTCTAGTAAAAGCTCAACCTTTTTTTCCACTCTTACACCTTTTTATGGAGACCCTTTCAATGATGAAGCCCAGTTTCGGAATCGAGGGGATTTGCGCTATCGACTGAGTACTGAAATTCTAGTGTGAAACAAGACACAAACGCTGGCCATGAAAATAATCCATTCCGAAGGTGAAACGTCAATTTCCTACGGCTCCCATAACGTATCAACAAGGACATTTTGAAGATCATGTGGGAGTATCACAATTACGCTATTGAATGACTACTAAAAGTTTGAGAGGAAAAGCGAAAAAGCCCCTTAGCAGCGGAATAAGTGGCAAATTGTTTTGAAGTTGACGGATAACTTGGTTGTTATAACGAGTTTGGTTTTCTAGTTTATGAAGCATAGATTATGACCAATTCAAACAATATTCCCTCTGAAAAGAATCACTTTCTTGTAATCAAAATCTCTCATAAGATTAGCAATGAGGTCAATGAAGAACCATCTCAATGATTTTCATTAGAAATCAGATATTTCTACTTTGAGTAATACTGATCCGCATAGGTCTCTGACTTTTTTATTCGCATTAAATTCTGTACTTTCAGCATAATATTGACCACTCACACGAATGTCTTAGTATTTACGACTGTCCACGAATAAATGACAAATGAGGCATTTCTGAATAGTTGACGATGGAAAATTGACAAATCATGTACTCTAGCGGCTTGTAATTTGTCATATCACGGATTCCAGATAGCGAAAGGAGTTTGGTAATCCTTGTTCACATCTATCCAGAACGTATTTCTGCAATCTGTAATCGACAGAAACCAAGTTGAGCTCCACCTGGTCTCTTCCTAGCACGTGCCCTCTTGCAAAAATCGTTTTTCAACGACTCAATATGCTTGATTATTTGATTATTTGGTTATTCTCTCCATGTAGGCAGCACTGTTTCTGATCCGTAGCCTGTTACTGGTTGCAAGCTCAAATGATCAGAGACTCTCTAACGAATCCTAAGTAAGGTGAGATTATTTTTTGTCCAGGCATCTGAAGCAACAGCTGCTATATGGTCTTATAACGTTTATATAAGTGTTGTAAACTAGTCACGACACTAACGTTCTTTCATTGTGATCGATGTTCAAACTCACCGAATTAATCCGCTTAGGACCTGCTGTGCTGACGATTCTTGCTTACGAAGAAACTCAGTTTTTTCTGTCCCCCGTAAACAAGTACTGAAGCTCACGAAAACGTGGGAGTGTCGGAACTACACTTCTATCGGTGGATAGACCTTATCTGAGCATGACCAGTCTCAAGCCGCGTAGTACTATCATGTTCGTCATAACACGTTCACCTCTGTATAACGCTACGAGAAGACAAATTAGTACCTTGGATGCCTGCCTATCTTCAACTCCTGGCTTCCTGCCAATAAACAGTGGTCTGCGCCATTTAGCCTCAGTATAAGCCACTGAAGAAAAAGGACAAACTTCTTTCCGAGAAAAACTGACTGAGCCTATGGGTCACTGACTATAAGGCGGATACTCATTGATTTTCCATTGTCTCCTAGAACTTTTCACTCATGTGGTGTTACGAATCTGTAATCGTACCAAAATATACATTGAATCAGCCGTTCACGTGGCTCAGTGGCGCTGAAAATATTCATGAGTGTCCATCCAGCAAACTCACTCGACCTGACTTTGACATTCAAACCTAGAAGCCCGCGTAAGCACAATTTTGAGTAGCCTTGGAATTAATATGATCGTCATTAGCTACCTATCCACGATAGTATAAATAGCGAGCTTTCTTTCAAAAACTGAGTTTTCTCGCGCTTTATGATCTGTTATGGTGTAATGAAGACGCACTGATTTCACTACACAAATGCTTGAAACTGACGTGATTACTGGGAAGGTGATAACAAATGATATAGAAAGCTGAGAGAAAAGATAAGGCGCTCGGTATTGGTCTATTCACGAGTAATGCACAATGTATTGGACATCAATAAGTAGGGCATGAGGAATGCACTGATGGTTAGCATGATGGGTTGTTGTGGCTTACCGACTATGATATAGAAATCTGTATTTTTATCCTCCAAGACAGATTTTGTTACCTATTTTGGGCTGCTCCAGAAGGATGGAAGTGTTTGAGGGGCTCCGCACTTGAATTCGCAAATGATCCACGGTGTATTATATTTGGATTGCATCTTCAAAAACTTGGAGAGCATACGAAGACTCGAAATGTAAACTTAAGCTACTCTCGAATTCTTACTGTCATCGTTGTTTCATTGTTTCTCTCCCTATCCCGCAACCGAGTTTCCACTACTCCCTCGTCATCATCAAAAATTGGTGAGGCAAAACGATTAACGTCTATCGTGTTTGGTGAACACGGGCAAGGTGGTAATTTCAAGTCCACCTCACCAATAAAAATGGTTTACGTTAGTAACTATTTGTCCACGATCTATGGATAAATTTTTCTGAGTTTTGTTTTGACACCCCTCTGGTCTATATCTTACGAAAATGTGTTTAGTGATTAAGCGTAGAAAAGCCGCTACAATACTGTCACTTTTCTCATGTACTTGCTTATATTTCATTTTGGATCTTGGTGCATTCACTGAGGCCACGACGAATCCGCCAGACATTGAATTATGTGTGTTCGCATCAGATGATATCCAAGAATTTTAGCTACTTCTAACTCGCATGTGGTCGTTATACTTCTTGTAATCTGCGGAGTTTTGACAGCAAAACTTTGCGACTTCTTGCGTTTAGCAATTCATCATCTTTACCAAA
The DNA here is from genome assembly GCA_019055375.1 of Parelaphostrongylus tenuis. Lineage (NCBI taxonomy): Eukaryota > Metazoa > Nematoda > Chromadorea > Rhabditida > Metastrongylidae > Parelaphostrongylus > Parelaphostrongylus tenuis. The sequence goes on from JAHQIW010007345.1 coordinate 275,279, forward strand.
ACTTTTTTTCCTATTCTTGAAAGCTTATTCTTCCTAGAGGGATTACGTATTTGCTCTTTTTTTGGAGCTTGGGATACATAGTATAGCAAAATCTTCAGGATGCAAGCAGTATAAGTTCAGAGTTGTCAGGCAATACTAAGTAGTCACTGGTTCAACTCCCTTTCATGACCCCGTCAGGACTTATATCCTTCCGTGACGGGAAAATTTGTACCGAACCTAGCAGGTAGTGAAATGAGAGTTGAAACATCATGACTCCTACTACAGCTTCAGTATAACTCAATTTATGCCCCATTAGTGCCTTGATCTCCCGATCAGTTCCGGTGTGAGATTGGCGGGTGAATCGCTGACAGCCGCGCGTTTGAATATAATGTGCAGTAGAGTGTACGCTACAGCGGACGGGGGCGCTCCTGGTTGATGTGGCACTGTATAAAACGTAAATTACACCCAAGCACTTTTTTTTTCTAACCATGTCCCTTGTTGTTAGGGAAGTGACCTTTCAAACAGAGTGAGTTTTAATTGCCTCGACTGGTGCGCCAAAGGTCCCAGATCACTCCCCAAACGGTTCGCTACTTGGAGAACCAGCTGAGAATTTTAAAATCAGCGGCTTCTTAAAGGAATGCAGAGTAAGGACTTCAATGTGTCGTGCAGTAGTGGTGTCCCGGAAGAGTAGTAGTGGGCGGTTGGAGTCCCCCCCCCCCCCCCCCAAAATTTCTCAAAAACAAGGTTCGAGTTGCGTGTCGCAACACGCTTGATGGAGAAAAAAGTCCTTCATAGCACAGCTTCAATTAGGCTTGGTGCCGCGTCGAAAGTGTGAAATGATAATCCACGTTGTATGGCGTATGCCTTCGGATATCGTAATTCCTTCATAGAAGTGAATGAATCACATATTTGGCATATACGTAGTAAATTTTTCATCAGTCAGTATTCGAGGCGTGTGCCTGGCAATAAACCATCAACATTGATTATTCATGTCGAGATTAAGTTAAACTCGAAACAATAGGTGTCTCTGCTATAGAGAAAATTTACGGTAGAATTCCGTTCAACCATGGTAATTACGTCCATATTAAACTCTCAAACGATCTTCAATCAGAGCAGTCACAACAGAGATCGTCCCGGACGAGTATAAATGATCAGCTTTAAATGAATGAACCTCTTGCGGCAAATATAGAAGTTTATTCACTCTTCCTATTCATATCTATTAACAAAATTCTTATGCGAGGGATTCCCGACAGAAGGTCCTTCTTAAAACCGATCTTGTCGGCTTGGTGGGCTGCTCCTCTTGAAACGTTTGATATTTGATATGCAAATAATACCTGTTGACACGAGCGATTCTACGTAATATCTCTCTATCATAGCAGAGCCGAATCTTTAAGGCTCGACTTTCACTGATCTTGTCTGAATTACTCAATGTTCTGGTTTTATTAACAGCCCGTTATCTGGAATTGTTGACATTGAAAGGTTTTGCTCTTGTTTATATTCCAGTAATACCAATTCAACTGCTAAAGAATGGATTTATCACCAGAAAATAAATAAGTGCTGATTGGACAGACGACCAGGGAACGTCCCTCACGTGGGGGCAAACTGCTGGGTTGAGGTCTAAGGACACTTTAGCGCACGTTGGAGTCGTGTATGAAACGACTTGTCAGTAAACATGCTTTATTCTTCGTGTGGTGCTTCACTCCACTCGATTTCATCGTCTATAATGACGACGAAGTTCCACATAGCACACGTAATAGATAACCGATTTTATCATTGAATTCGCGTTTCCGTGGGCTCTGATGAAGTGAAACCGCCAATAACGGGAGATTTCATCCATAATCATTTGTGTTTACAACAAAACGAGACATTGTAGCCTATCAAAAACTGGAACGATATTATGTTTTCATCATCATCATCGTTACAAACCATTCCTATCAGTTTATGAAGAACATCTCTAATTCAGGCTATGACCATTAATTGTCTCTAATCCTGACGACTATTTCTTAGTTTTACTCAATGTCATTCTCGGACTGAGATCCCTGCAGTTCAGCGATGATTCCCCAAGAAAATAATGTTCGCATTTCCGGACATCCTCCTAGTCCTTGTTTGGTCCCGGAGAGTCCTGTTTCGAACTCATA